>VZRW01011345.1:480181-687997 GCA_013398125.1 Aegotheles bennettii | reverse complement strand
TTTTTCCCCCCCCCCCCCCCCCAGATTTATAATGTGGCCCAAATTAGAGGGATTTTTCCCTGTCCCTCCCAGAGCTGGCAAGAAGCCAGATCTCCCAGCCCTGCTCCGAAGCTGGATCTGTGTGATCTTGCAGGATGAAAGGCGCTCTGGAGATGTAAGCTCATAGTAGCAATTAACAGAAACAAGTTCTGGAGCTGTTCCTGCCTACATGCAAATGAAAGTCAGCAGAGACTTGCGAGACGGGATCGGGTAAGGGATGGCTGACACTGACAGGCAGAAACCAGCCTTATAATCAGGCAATTAATGATATGGGTAGCGGTGCTACCTCTGCCTTAGCCAGCCCCAGAGGTGAAAGGTGCAATCTTGCAGTTCATGGCCGGAGCATAAGGGGACAAATGAACTGAAAAAAAGACTTGAACTGCCAATGATTAAAACAACTCTCAAGTAACTGGATGCCTCCAGCATCCTGGAGAGAGTGTTGGAACCTTGTTCCCTGTAGAGCATCGGTTCAAATGCAGATCTTCTTCCAAGGATTTCGGAGGCAGCAATTAACTCCCAGGGATTAGACTACATGTGTCTGTTAACTGGTGCCACTGGAGAGCAGAGCACATTTCTGCAGAGTGGTCTCCTCTGCCTGGAAGATCTGGTGCACAGATCACATGAGGACCCTCACAAGGATGCAAACAGCACAGCACAAACCAAGCTGAACTTGTGTTGGCTCAAAATCACCAGAACAGCAGCAATCTGTGGCTAAGCAAGCAGGAGCTGAGTAGAGCCGAGCTGGGTTGCTTTGTCCATCTTGCAGCTAATTGATCCCAGCAAATTGGTTTGTCGTGCTTAGCTTTAAAGTGTTCATTTTTGCCCAGAACTTGTTTTGTTTCAGCTTCTGCATGTTGCACAAGGAGATAAAATCCAGAAAGAGGAGGGCCCCTCTCCCTCACAGAGGGAAGGTGGGACTCCCCACAACACTCCTGCAGCTGCACGGGAGCTTACAGCTTCCAGACCAGCTTCTCCTCCCCATCTATCTCCTGGCCACAGCAGCAGGAAAAGAGGCTTTGGCATTGGTAGGAATTGACAATCTTGAAGTGAAACACTGAAACTTCATGTGACTAAGTGGATTTACCACAATCTTCAGCATCAGATAAATCTCTGCCTCTGGCCCCCAGCCCTCCCCTGCTTCCCTTTCCCATGCAGGCTCGTCCAGCCTGGCTCTGCCAGCCAGCCCCTGCTGTACTCTGCCATTCACCCTTGGGATTTACCTTCACTGCCACCAGCATTTTGTCGTTGGTGGGGCTGAGGTTGTAACACTCGGCCAAGAACACCTTTCCAAAGGCACCTTCTCCCAGCTCCCTCTTCAAAACGATGTCTCTCCTTTTAATGTGCTGGACATCTGTTGGAGGGAGGGGAGGAAGAGGGAGAGGGTTGAGGGAAGAATGAATCAGGATTAATTCAGGGAATGGAAAACAACTAATTCAATTTTCTAACAAGCTGCAAAGGATCTGAAATTGCTTAGCAAAAATATCTACAGGGATCTTTTTACCCACCCACGGAACACAGCCAACTCTGGGATGGAGCTACTCTCATGCAAAACATCTGCAAGGAAGGCACTTGAGGGTTATCACGTTTTCACTACAAGCTCATGCCAAGCTTGTCCTCAGGGAGAGGAACCTTTGGGGCAAAATCTGCTACAAAGACCTGAATGTCTTTGGAATGATCCAGGAAATAATTCATCTCCTGCAAGGCATAGCAAAGGTCACATACCTCCAATGTCAGGCCAGGCAGGATTAGAAGGTCCTGTGGAGTTTTACATTTTAATCAGGATCAGTTTAAACCCAAACTTAGACAGATTTTAGAGGCTGAACTTTGGCAAGTCAAAGAGTTCTCAAGAGGAGGAGGATCACTGACCCCATGCACCTTCAGGTATGAGCAGGAGCTAGTTGGACATGTCAAGTGCTGTGCCCCAACAGGACCTTGACCTTGCAGCCATCTCCTGCGCAACTGTTCCTTCAGAAACAAAGTCATCCCGGGGTAAAGTCACTGGCACAACAGACAAACTCCAGTCATTAGTTTCAATGATCCTTTCCACTGACATTTAGGATGGTGAGGACTGACAGAGAATAGCAACTGAGGTTTCAGGAAGAATCACAGAGCAATAGCTATTCATTTAACAGAGGTGCAGAGGCCTATGAAGATTGGTCTTCTCCACAAACAGAGTAATTTGTAAAGGCTTGCTCTACCCAGGTTCTAGGCACCTACAAGGTTGCAGGACTAGCAGAATCTCCACAAATGCTGGGTCATGTAGCTGGTAGATCTTGGGGGTCTCCATACTCTTTTGGGGATGACATCAGGGCACAGCTACTTGCTGCCAAAGCTTTAAGCATCTTTCAGCAATAACAGCATCCATACAGCTCCTCTGGCAATATGAAAAGGCTTTTTTAAATGCCTGGAATGAACTGTGGACACAGGCCACCATAGCATTGTCTGGAGGCACAGTACCCCAAACTTCATCTCTCTAAACTGCCCTTCATTGGAGCCTACTACCTCCCTTAAGAACTGTGGTAGCATAGACCACCTGCAGCTTCAGGCTGATGGTCACAACAGGGCAGTGAGAGCTACATAACTCTTCTCCAGTGCTTGGTGAGCAAAAGCAGATGCATTAGATGTCTCCTCAAGATGAGGCATTAGATGGGACAGTGCCCTCTTTCTACTCCTACCCTGGGGCATTCATAACTTGGTCTCGCATCTGTTTACTCACAAACTGGACTGCTCTTGAGCCTTTTCCATCACTTCCATGTGCCACAGGAGCTGTATGGATATGTGCCCCTCAGCTCAGATGAATTTCCCTTGGGGCACTGCAGATGCAAGAGGTGGAGGTGACCAACACCCTCCTTCAAACCAGCTGCAGGGAAGCTTCTCTGAGAGCGACCACAATCTGCCACCAGCTCCTACCACCCGAGTGGGCACCTGTATTTACCCAAGAGAGCATATGCCCCACAACAACATAGGGACCTCTTAATGCATCAAAAAGCCAATGGATTGGAAGACAATCATCCTAATGGCTTTCATACAATTAAGCTTTTTAACTGGGAGCAGGTTTAAGGAGCTGCCACCCCCGCCCTTTTGGTTGTTTGGGAAGATGGATGCTGTGAGACAACATAAGCAATGGGCCTTGTAATGAATGACACCTCTATAGAGAATTCCTGTTAACCTTTACATTAATTGTTCAATAGACAGAAAACTGTTAGTTACCAATATTAATAAGATTAGTAATGTTAAGGCTCAAGGTGGTAGGCACATCCAAAATTACTTCGGTTTCAAATCTGTAGTGACAGCCAGAGAGAACAAATCACACATGGACTTTGCCTCCTCCACCTGGTTTGGTTGAATATTTAAGGAGTATCTTGAGAAATCTGAAATACTATGTGTCGAAATGTTAAGTGATGCACTCGGGTGAAGAAAGTCCTAACCTAAGAAAAGCTCAAATGGCACTGATTTACTTAATAAAGTAGAGGAAAAGGGGTTTTGTCCTCTTTCTCTTGGCAAGCATTTCTATAGCACTCATCACTACAGTACCTAGGATTTGCTGTATTGACAAAACATGTATTTACATTCTCGGTCTCCTGAATAGCAGCAGTCAAGAAAGCTGTGGGGAAATAATCTTGTATTAAGAGAAGCCCAAGGATACTTTAAAAAAAACTCAGAATCCCAACAGAAATTTAGCAATTGCAATACGATTGCCCCATTTGATGTGAGATAAACTTAAAAGGAAACTGTCTCAGAATAACTAATGATACTATTTGAGATTATTTACACTTCTGTTGAGTAAGTGGCAATATCGTGAAAACTGAAGAAAACCTCTCTTTCTGAACTCCCCAGGGACTTGCCCAAAATTTTCAGCTCCCAATTTTTCTCCCAATAACATCTTAATAAATGATCAGACGTTTCTGAGAGCCAGCATCCAGACTGTAATTATGTCTGAATTATTAAAATAATATCCCATCTGTCTTCAAGACCAGATTTCATAGCAAGTTGTTAGGGTCACCTGAGAAGCTTCAGGGAAAATTTGTATGAAGAATTTAAGGAGATATTGTGGTAGACGGAGTTGAACTGAGGGAGAAGCAATCCTTTTGAAGTAGTGGACTCATGTGTCACTGCTGGATTTAAAGTAAACTTGGATTGTTATAAAAAAGGAAAGGTTCATGAAGTTAAGCATCTTGACAGCAACTGGACAATCTTAATGTAGAGTCAGAAAAATACTTTTGCTGATCACAGTTTCTCTCAACCTCAAATGGCCATAAATTTTGCTTCATAGTATTTTAGGCACAAATGGAATAATAAGTGAGTTATAATAAATAGCTTTTTCACATGCTTCAGGCTTAAAATACTGAAGTTTACATCAAATTCTTCCATTCACGGTGAGTTCAGCATTATGATTAATTCTGCATTACTATTAAATATGGACTTAAAGCGGTGACAAACCGCCCGGGCACTGTGCGAATGGCTGTGTTATTGTGCTAACCTTGCATCTCTTTCCTCGTCTGTTGTGGCTGTAACTCATGAAGAAGGCCGAGTAGCCATGAAAGATGCTGTGCTGCAAGGGCACCTGGGAGGTTCATCTGCATAAATCTGTTTACCTCCTCCTGGAGAAAGCCAGGGCCTGTCTGATAAACAGCTGGTGTTTATTTGTTTTAGGCAGGCAGTGGTGTGCTAATCTGTCTCGGCTGTGTTGCAGTCAGCCCTGCCGACAAGGTGTATGCAAACCGTCTGCCCGTAAGTACCACTCTTTTTTTCCTCTCCCCTATACCATTAACTTATAAAAACAAGCCAACAAGACAATTCAAAAGAAGAATCTATGCAGGAGCCACAGTAAGACCTGACAGGAAAATAACCAGACTTGACAGCATGATAGGAAGTCATTCAAGGCTGTGCTGTAGCTACAGGAAGGATGTGAGCGTACAACACTGAAGTAATTCCAGTTTAAAATGAAACATCTTGCAGTCCTTGTTATGGGATTACAGTGTTGCTGCATGACACAGGAGAGTTGGGCAGATTCCCCACCTTCCTTGTCCATAAAGATTTAACACAGTGAGAACATGTTGCAAGCTCTTGCCTTCACTGTTGTTCTGAATAACACATGAACCACATCAGAAAACACTTGACCTGCAGCTGGTTGGAAATGCTCCACGACTTCAGTTCAGTGATGGCAGCATGTGGGGAAACAAGAGTATTGGCAAGAAGGTAAAGTCTGGCACACTGCACTCACCTTTACAAATTGCCTCCAGAGCAGAAATCTTTCCTTTTCTCTGGGATAGTCAAGGCAGAAGGGTTACAGCTTTGGATCTGTGATGGGTTCTTACCTAACCTCCTCTGAACCTTTTGCACGATGGCTGGTTTGATCTGTGCTTAAAGTGCACTCAGTCAGAAAAATGGCTGTCTAAAACCAGCAGCTTCTTCCTCCCCGTGTTTGCTCCCACGTGTCCCATAGTCATGTCTGCTCCTCTTCTCGACACAAACATATTCTAGTTTGCTAACCTTTCAAACCCAACACAGCCATGGGATGTAGGGGAAGAACAGGGAACAAGATTAATTCTGCTTCTCTCATATATCAGTCTACCATGTCCTGATGGGCCACTTCTGCTCAGGCTCCTGGGATGGAGCCTGGAAAAGCCAAAACTTTTTATTTTAAATCACTGATTCAATTACTCTTCACTCATATTCACACTCACACTGCAGAATCTCTCTTGCTTGTGACAAGGTCAAAGCAAAAAGATCCTGACTCAACCTCCAAATCCCAGGTCGAGCATACAGAGCTGGTAACAGACTGTATGCAATGAAAACACCCTTTTTCTACTAACCACCACATTGCAATCGTGTGAGCAGAAATCGGGAAGTTGCATGGGTACATTTCGTGAATCTGATTTTCCAATTATTGTCTCATTTCCAGATCAGTCCTAGGGGGCAGGTGAGGAAGAAGTGGGCTCACTGATACTGCAAATTCTGCATTTTAGATTCTCATCACAGCCAGCATCCTTAAAACCATGTTTTAATGATACTTTCAAAGCCTGGATGCACATGATGAATTGTTTGGACACAGACGACTACAGTGGGAGGTAAATGGACAAAGCAAACTCCAAACAGAGTAAACCACAAGCAGTGCCAGTACTTGTTACAGCAAAATGCAAAACTACTTCTTAAGCTGGACCATTTACACCAGGTCTGAAATTAATTCTGCACATCTCTTTCTTCCAAACTCCCAAACAGCGGTATGTCTGGTTGCTGTATTTCTAGTGGGTTTCCTATACTTAGACTCTTAATTCACAAACAACATGTAGCTCACTGGCAAAACAGAGCAAACCTGTGGAAATCTTTCCTTTTACTTTTGCCATCCTCTTTATCAGCAGCTAACTCTTCTAGCCTAGAAAAGACCAATAAATTTTCTATCAGTTTCTCTTCTCCTTCACACATGTAGCCCTGTTTTCCCTAGAGGTAGGTCCTTTCCTGCACATCTCCATCACCAGCTCCTCCCTCCCTCTGCTCTGTCACCTCATGTCATTTCTTCTCTCTTTCTTCTTCTCTATTTCTTGCTTCTCTTGATGTTCAACCCCTGTTTTAAAACTGACTTCTTTTAGATATGTTTCTAGGGTATCCTGATTTGAGTCTGATCCTGGGCTCTTTGTGGTAATGGCCTTGATTTTTATAAGCTTCTAAAGCCTCATTTGCATGAACAGCACTTTAGAAATGATAACAACAATGACATTTTCAGTAGCAGCTGAGTCATTTGCTGTAACAACTAATTTATGCTAAGGAGTTGTCTCTTTTTTCTTTATATGTAAGTTGTCCACAAGAAGGTAGCAAAGTTCTCGGTCAATATGATTCATTCACTTCTTTCTTGACTTACTGTTAAAATAATTGTTATGAATAAACCCTACATAGCTTCCCTGCTCCATGACAATTAAAATCAAATAAACAAAACATACGCTTTACGCTGGGAATTGTGTCATTAAGACATGTAACTACCAACAGAGTGCCTTTCATGGCAGGCAGTCAATTGCAACCTGGATATCAACCAAACGTGTCGATGAGTTACTCGATGTACCTGATCAGAGCAAAGTGTGTAGATCAGGTAGGACCAATCAAAAAGCCTTGCTGCTAGAAGGCTGATAAGTCATGCTCTCGCAGACCTGTCTCACAGTGAGAGAAGATAATGCGTAGGCTATCTGCACAGAGACCCAGTCTCCCTCCTGGCCTGGTGCAAATCCATCAAAGTCAATGAAGGATATTGATTTCAATCACGGACTGCTGTGGAGTACACATAAACAAAGGGACAATCAGTCCCATATAATTTAAAAAAATGGAGACATAAACAGGCTGTTTCTTATCTCCGCATGGACTCCAAGTAGGTAGTCCTCCATTTCTGGTGGCTTCTCTCTCAGCTCTGACATGAGCCACCTCTGGGAAAAGGCCTGGATACACGCTCCGGCAGCTTGGCACTGTGCCCTGACACTGGTTCTTTGCCAAGTTCCTCTGTTAAGGCACCTTTCAAGGACTCGGATTCAAGAGTCATGATTATAAGCACCAGTTCTGTTAGTCCTTTCAAAGAGACCCGAAATCATGAAAATTTATGTATCTGAATCTCTGGGAACTTCATGAAGCAGACAGTCCTTGGCTGAGCCACCTGGGCTCCAACACATGGGTGTACCAAGGTCCTTCCCACCTGCTTCCCACATCGCTCATACCTTTCTCTTCACTTTGGGGGCAGTATTTCTATCTTACTAATTTTGCATGGCAGCTCTAATAGCCATTTGTGTGTGTCCACACATAAAAATACAGAGAGACTTTCTCACATCTTCCATCCATCTCTCCTTTGGCCTTGATAGAAACAACCTGAAATGCAAAGGATCCCTCCCCCTTTTACTGTGTTACCCCTCTCTTAGCACCCCTTCCCAGGCTTTTTGATCTCCAGTAAACCAATATTGGTTTCACCATCAGCTTCACAGCCTCTATTCAGACTGGTTTTTGTGTCTTGTATCTTACCACGATGCTGGAAACTTGCTTCCAGGCAGCCCCTGGTGCCTGACTACATGTTACGTTATCAAGCAGTTGTGGATCATACTCCTTCAAAAAGACCTTAAAAGACAATGAGTTTATGTGTCTGCAGTTCTTGGCATTTTCTTACCATTCCCTTCATTCCTTGGGAGCAGCTGCAAGGCATGAGTGCAGGTCCCAGATGTGAAAGAGGTATTATTACCCAGCTGACCCAGCAGACCCGGAGATAATGCAGTACATGCTGCTAAATGGACCTTGGTAAAAAATAGCAGGGCTTGACGCATTTAGCTGGGCAATCTGGACCGACAAAATTATCCAGCAATACCAATCTGCACCAGGAGCTGACGCTCAGTGTAACCAAGCTCAAGAAAATGGGAGAACAGAAGAGCAAGACATATCTCTGATGCTTTGAAAATACCACACATCCACCACTTCCAAGCACACCTCCAGCAATTAGGACATCATCAGCTTCTCTGGCTTTTGCTGTTGCAGTCACAGGCAGAGAGGAAGCCCTGACCCAAAAGCTGCCTTACACTCACCAGCTAACTTCAGCCAGCCTTGGTTCAAGAGAGAGCTGTGTTTCTGCAAAACAGCCCTCCAGCCCCACGGAGTGATTGGATTAGTGGCACGGGGCGACTGGATTAGCACCCGCTGAGCTGCCGTAACTTGAGCTGCTGCATCGCCGTTGCAGCACCAGCTCCGATATCAGCCACGCAGCAGCAGCCAGCAACCACAGTCTACGTGTACAATGCTAAAGGTGTTACAGGGAGTGTGTGTGTGTAAAGGAGCTGATGGAAAAGCAAAGCACAATCACCCCTTGAACCAGCAACTCATCAGATGCAAGCCCAGAGCCCGCCGGACTCACCACATCACGCTGAAAACCATTTGGAAGCAGGTGACGTTACCTGGTGTGATATACCTGCAAAGCTTAAACCCAAACCAAATCAAACTCTCATTTTCTTAATGAAAAAAATCTGAAAAAGAACAACGTTAGAACACACTTGGCACCACCCCACAAGCACATTTTAAGGAAAACCTTCTGCCCCAGCTTAAACCACCTGATATTCCTATGAAAAGAAAACATGATTCCAAGCTCTTCTCATCCATTTCAGTCCCATAAATCTAAGTAGTAACCACTTAGCAATTATTTTATGAAGAGAGCAATATAAAGTGTCCCATTTATGCTGGGTGCTGAGCAGTTTCAGCTGGGATGCACACCACCACATGGTCCTGCAGCAGCACAGCCATCCTAGGGACATCCCAAGGCAAAGGAGCTACAGCAAGAGGAAGGCTCCTGCGCATCACCCCCAGCACATTTGACAAGGACATCCAGCAACAAAGCAAGGAAACCTCCAGCACATCCAGGCCTTGCACAGCAGCTAGCTCTTGCTAACTTGAAGACAGCATCCACCTCCTCCTCTTTCTGCAGATTTGCGACTTACTGAAATTATTGAAGCAAGAGCCCATCATATCAACAGGATCCTTTCTTGATCCAACAAGATAAATCCCTTCACCTCTACTGTTGTCAATGGTTAAAATGTCCTTTAGTATGGAGACCTGGAAGACTTTCTAAAATAAATCTAATGTTTGCGCGGTTTCCTGCAGTCGCTTGGGTTAGGGAGCAGGCATGCAGCTGTAAGTGGGTTCCCAGTTGTACCCCAAGCCAGTCTCTGCTTTCACCCAACCTGCTTGTGCCCAAGGCACATGTCAAGATCAAGACAGATGCTCTGGTGTCCCTTGCTGCTGTCGCCTCTACGAAGTCTGGGTGCAGGTTCACCCCACGCCTGCCCATGAATCTCCATTCACCAGCTCCTCCTCAGCTGGTTCCCACAGAAACACAAAACACTGCCGATGGGACAAGAAACTTATTAACATTCCAGACAAGAGACTCAGAAGCCAACCAACAATTCTCATCATCTCCTGCACCTTCTCAAATAATTTCTGGCTGACACTAGCCTGCAAAGCCAAACTGTCTCTCCAGCTTCAGCAGCCTGTCTCCTTAGACATCCACCACCAACTTCACACTCTGAGGGGAAACTCAGACTCTGCCTTTTGTATACAAGGGTTAACTACACCACTGGGCTCTTTGGAGAAGGAAGTCTAAGCCCAGCAGGAGGCAGATACAAGACGGACTGAAGTGGGCTACAGAGATCTTTGCATTAGATGAAATGCCCAAGAGTCCCATAGCAATGTATCATAAAAGGGACCTTACACAAAGCATTGTCCTCACCAGCTCACTGGTACACTCCAGCAGCTCTTGGAAACAATGACTGGGATTCTTGGCAGGGTGGGAGGAAAAGGGAAAGAGAGAGGGGAAAGGAGTCTTTCTGGTGAACGTGTTTTCCTTCCACCAGCCAGGCCCCTAGGTCCCCTGCTGCCAAAGCACTCAGAATAAAACATTAATTCAATACCACACATTTAATTACACATTATTTGAAAGTGAATTTATTTAACAGAGGAAAATAGTCTTCAGAGAGCAAATGCCTCCCTCAGACTCATGCGTCTGCAGGGAAGGGGCTTGGAGAGGAGATAGGAGGAATAATGGTTTGTTTTACATCAGCAGCTATTGCTGTTCAGTTCATCCCTTCAAAAGGAGAGATTTAAAGAGATAGAGTTGTGTTTTGCAGGAACTTACCGGATGATTTGATTTTCCAGCTAGTTTTCACTTGATTGGAAAGCGTTGCTGCAGACAGATATCACTTGTCTTTCTTTTTTCTTATTTTTCCGAGGGAAGGGAGGGATTACTGGTGGAGGAATGGAGGAGGATTGGCTGCCCCTTGAGGGACCACACAGTAGTCAGATTTCAGGCTTAAGGCTTTAACAACGCAGTAATCAGACACTTAACAGCATCCTATTGCCGAGATGGATAATCACAAGAAAGCTGCAAGCGACCAGGTCTCAGCAGCAGCCTCACAGCTTTGAGACCGTCTCCCATCAGGAACACAGAAGCTTACCTTCTGGCCCAGAGAGCTCAGAGGCTCTTAGCTATCAGCTTCTCCAGCCTGCGAGCTCACTGCCATGGCTCTGCCTGCTCCAGTGGGGCCAGAAGCCCAGGAGTGCCTGCTTTCAGGCAGCATCAGGACTCGTATTTCCCCAGACAAAGCTCCACTGCAGAAAGATGGGGACCGACTCCAGTACCTGGCACAGGCAGCAGCCTCTCCTCGGCTGCGTGTGAATCATGCTGAGCTGCTGCAAGGCCAGGAAAGAGCTGCCGGGTCCTTCGTAGGAAGGAGTTTGCTCTCAGTAAACTCAGCCTGAGCTTTCGCCTCTGCTGTCCTCTGGGTTTTGGCATCCCTGCAATGTCCCCATGGGAGGATGTCACTCAGGGCTGAGTTAATTGGCTCATGCCATGACATGAACCTTTCTCCCAACCCTCATCCCTGTGTTAGGTCTTCCTCCCACTCATTAATTTTGGAACAGCACCAAAATTTCCCTCATTTTCACAACAGCCTTTATAAGACTGTGGTCCCCACCTGGAGTGACAGGCAGACATGAAAGGTGCTGTGCATCAGCACTGCTAAAACCCACTGCTCCCTCCAACACGATAACTCGTCCCAGCTAGTACTTACCCCCACAGCAGGGTACGTCTCCGACCAACACACATCCCATGGTCAATCTACTGCCCTTTTTAGCCTCATCAGCCAGATCCTGTTAGTGCCATTCCGGTGTTCCAGCAGTCAACCTCAGAGCCACGCTACAGTTTGCGTGCACATCCAGCTACCTATAGCAGCACTGGGTTCTGGTCACAGTGTTAAGCCTATCCTTGCAATTTTGAGGATTTAGGGGGTTTTGATAATACTGTTTCAATGTTGGTCGGTCTCTGATCTGATCCGATCCATGTTTTAAAGGATCTGGCCACAGGCAAATGCTGCTTCTGCTTAGTCTGACTCTGCTGTCATTGTCTTCCTAACAGCTTCTGATTTTAATGTGCCCCCACCACAAATGCTAAAAAATTCAAAATATATTGGATATGGTCTAGGGACTATTAGAAGGGTGGCATAAAAATAAGAGGTATGGTTTGGAAGTGGTTCAAGTGCTGAACTATAGCTGTGGTCCCTAGTGCAGAACCCATTTTGAACAGAGCAAGAACTGGCCTCAAAGTTGGGTGCAAAATGAAGAAGTATTTTTAGTAGAAGCACAGTTCCTTCCAGATGTGGAAGTGTGAAAAGACTTTCAGAAAATTCTGGTGTGACAGAATTTCTGGACTGTCTCAAAGCAGGAAATTTGGTGAGAGGGCCCGGTCTTCTGCATTTTCCAGCTAAAGCTCCAGGAAAGTTGGAAATGCTTCTGATTATTGCCAGCCCCACCATCATCACAAAGGAAACAGACAATTTTGGACAAAACATAGCATCTTCTGCTTTTTTTTTCTTTTCCTTTTGCTTCTGGGATCTCTGAGTACCTACGTCTTTTCTTGCCCCATCCTTCCACCAACAACTTCTTTTGGTGGCCATTAAATGAGTGGCTAATGCAGCCAAACTCACGGAACAAGAATATTCCAGAAGTGAGGCCATATGGAGTGAAAACATGAGGTGTTGAAAGACAGATCTCAGGCTCAAGTTACGATTTCATTAGAAAGCCTCTCCAATTTGCCCAATTTCCATCTCTCCCATTCCTTCCCACCTCCTTCAACTCCCTTTCTCGCAGGACTGACACAGGAGGTGTGGTTATGTCTGTGCTAGATGAGGTGTTCCCTTGGACTCATGTTTTCCTAACACCCCAAACGGACCTTGCTCCGTCTTTGTTTCTGCTTGAAGTTTCCTTGGCTTTCTCCCTACTTCTCCTGTCTGCACAATCCCATCCATTTTTTCATCTTGCCAACTTCTCCTGTAGAAAGAAACCCCTGAAGAAGGAGTAATGTGAGACAGCTCTGCCTGCTGGGCTCTAAAATTACTGTGGTTTGGGTGATTTCAGCAATTGTTATGAGGCAGCAAATTATGCAGAGAGGAATAAAGAGAAGGATGGATCATATAAAGGAATTAGCTAATCTGATGGGGATAGCAGCTGGTCCTTGTTTAGCTCCCCAGATCTGTGCATAGTTGGAGTTTCCTGTACTCCTTTGCTCTGTATCTGAGTCAGTCACAGGTAGGATGCAATGGATGTTGAACTGGTGCCCCTGTGATGCTTCCTGCAAAGAAAAATCCACCTTTCCTCTCAGGTCCTGCTGAAATGAGCACAGTAACAGCAGGGTGGCTCTAGGCAAGGGAAGAGAGTCTCTGGATCCATCCTGCAGAAGACGACCTCTGAAAGGCAGTGGCTCAGACATGCACTGACTCCGGAGCTGCTCCATGGTGGGATCTGACACTGGCTGAGCAGAGGCACCATCGTGCCAACACCATCTTCCTTTCCTTGGCAGAAACTGAACACTTTGAGTGAGAGGCGAACCAGGAAAAGTTCTCCTTGGACAAGTCTTTGGAAATCTCTCATCACCAGGAGTTCAGGACTATATAAGGAACCACATGCTCTTGTTAGGACACTGTCCTTCCTTTCCTGATGGTCCTGTCTTTATTATGATTATAAATGAGAATCCACCTTGGTTTATTGCCTCTGCCACTCCCAGCACGGAGAGAACACAGCATAATAAAACATTATATATTTGTCCATTTGTCTGTCTGTCATCTTTCAGTGATGTCTCACCCCATTATGAGCCAGATGCTTGAGGTGAATTTTCACAGAAAAACATCACAAACTTCACTGTGTGCAAGAGGGGAAAAAAAACATCTTACAGTTTTCTCCTGTGGCAAAACATTAGTGTCTGCACCAGGGGAAAAATACCCAGTTAATTCCTCTTAAGGGCCCTGGTGAGACTCAAGAAAACATTCTGCAGTGCTGGTAGCCTCAGAAGACATGATTAATTGCAGATGGTGAAAAGGTGCATGTTCAGCTTAAACCAAACTGTGTGTGAGGACTGGATGATTGCTAAGTTGGTATTCAAGACACATGGGGAGGGCACCCTACTAGGATCTTCAGCAACAAAACCAAGATTATATCTATATATACACTTTTATATATATCTCATATATGGCTTAACGGCTTAAATTTAAATTTGTATTACTGAAGTTTTACAGCAAGAACATACTGCTAACAGAAAGGACCAAAATAAGCAAGACTGCTGAGAAAGGAGGGAATGGGAAATAATGTTTTGCAGTTAGCTGAAGATGCAGAGGCATGAAAAGGACCTCCCAAAGCTGGCAACAGCAATTTGTAGATGAATATATGTGGGTGCTGCTGCAAAGCACAAAGTGGAATATAATGGTGGAAAGACTTTGGATATGCCATTAGCTGTTTCTCCTCACCAGCACAGGACAGGTCTCGTTTAACCAGAAAATGTCTTGAACAAGAGTATATGTGTTGCTTTCCTAAATTGTCTTGGAAGCTCAGCATCGGATATTGGGATGGTAACATGGAAAAATCAGAGGTCAGTTCCTCTAATCTAATCCACCAGTCTGGCTGTAAATCCTGTTTCATTATTGCAATCTGAGCTTGGAAAGTAACTCCAAATTCAGCTTGTATTATAAAGGTCACCTTGACGTCTTTTCTTTATCAATCAGAGTTTAAATCAAGTCACTTAACCTTTTTCCAGGGCAGAGATTTTTCAAGTGGGTAATAGGCAAACCTACCCAGATCAATATCTGAGTGCAGATGAGCACCCAAAGTTCAAAACTTCACTCAGACTTGTTGCATTTACACAGCCAGGCTGCAATCCTCCTGCAAACAGAGCTCACATCAAGTCATCCATGGTCTCCAGACTAGAAACTGGAATTGTAGAGAAAGCAGACAAGATTTTAAAATAACGAAGGAAAAAATAATTACCGAGCTGTTCAAAATCACATCTTCATTTCTGCATGGAGTTCAGTGAAGGAAAAGATTCTCACACTGCCCAGTTTGCTTCATTTATCCTTTCTTCACAGATAGTGCTGTGTCTCTGTTACATAAATCACAGTCTCCCCTTACCACGTCTCCTCCGGTGTGGGTATATTCCCAGTGCTGCTCAGGGTATTGCAGGAGGGTCAAAGAGGTCCTCTTTTTCTCTCTGGTTCTCTTCTGTCATTTGAGATTCCTCTCTCAAACATCTCCCATATCAAGAGAGGCACTGGGCACGTCTGGGACATTTGCCATAGTCAGTGCTGGTGAAAAATCACTCACATTCATGGTGTTATAGCAGGGACAACTCTGGCTCCTGCTTTCAGCATTTCCTTGCAGATTGTTAACAGACATTGCAAAAAACACAGATGATTAGGACCAACCTCCAGGACACATCACTTTCAACCTCTTTCCAATTGGAAACACTTTCAACTTCTTTCTGCCTCATGCTCTTAGGGCAGATTTCTACACAGGCTTTTATTTTAAATCCCACACCAGTGTTTCTACCTCCAGTCATTAATCTCTGATGTTGGTCCTTGTCAAATACTTGCTGAAAATCTCAGCATACTATATCCACTGAATTTCCCTTATATGTAGTGGCAGTCAGCTCCTCAGGGAACACCAGCAGATTAGTTGACTGTGACCTCCCACTACTTCAAGCCACATAAGTTTGGCCTTCACAGAGTGTTGCTTTTCCAGGTGTTCTCCCACAACATCCCTTAAAGTTTAAGAAGATTTCCAAGAATTTCCCAAAGCAAACATTAAACTTACTGGTCTGTCTCTTGTCCCTGTTATGTTCACCATCTTCCAACTCTCATCCATCTGCCCCATTTTAGACAGGCAATTTAAAATATCAGCGAAGAGCTTGGAAAATTGTGTGCATGCCCAGAGTTGTGTATGTTAAGAGATCTGCTCTTCACCCGTAGAGGATGCTCACATTGTCCCGTGCCCTTGAACAGCTGGCCACTGATATGGGAAGATCTCTCTCTTCATCCTCTATAAAGTTGGATGCAATTTTGGCAGATGAAAAATATTTAATAATCCTTCCCTCCTCTTATCGCTGATAGAAGCTGGCTTTCATTCTCTGTCTCCAGTCTAAGTTCTCCATATATCACTCTCTAGATAAGCACTTTCTCCCCTGTTTCTCTCCATAGCAGCTTCCTGTTCTCCTTGAAACTTCAAACCCCTCCTCACTGTGAGGCCAGTTTTGTTGTATCTCAGAGATGCTTATGTGCAAAATGACCTTGTTGTCTGAAATACACCCTCAGCGTCCCACACGGCTGCTGCTTTCCATCTTCTTTTTTTTCTCCTGCTTTCTTCTTCCTCCTCTCTCCTTCCACTTCAGCAGTACCCCATCATGGTCTCTATCTCTTACTTAGCCAGCCTGACATACTTCAGTCTTTTCATTCCATCTTTTATTGCCTTTATTTTTACTAGACTGAATGTTTAGGACAGCCTTCCCAATTGTATCTTAAAGAGCTGCATTAAAGCCCAGCCAGCTCTCTTCAACTCATTTTGCATTCCCTGTAAGTCTGCACACTGAAAGGCCAGTGGTTTTGTACGGCTGCCCTTTCTGCAGACCCTCCTCAGCACTTCAGCTCTGCAGGGAATATAATCACTGCATCCTGGATGCTCTTCAATTTCAAGTGTATTTATTACAGCTGCTCAATTTCCTTTAATCTGCCATTTCCCCTTCTCCTCCCCCCACGATTGCCTTCTTTTCACTGAACTATAAGTACATTGAAGGAGTCTTTTACCTCTGACCCTCCCGTCCACTCCAGCCCATCCCTGCACTGACTCATGTTGGGTGCCTTGTGCACTGATTGTCCCTCATTACCCGTGTGGCTTAACGAATGCACCAGGCCCTTTGCAAACGAGTGCAAATGTCGCAGACAGCACGCTCCCACTAGTGACCCCTTGGGACTAATTGAGGGAGAGAAGACAACACTTTCATGCACAAATTGCCCGTATCATCAGCACAGAGGTTGGAATAAAGCCTGAGAAACTCTCCCAGGCCTGTCTGAGAGAAGGAAACCTTAACGACAGAGTGCCCATGCCTGCCAGAGTCTTGTTAAACAGCGCACTTTGGGGGAGTCGAACAATGTTTTTATGTAGAGGATGTGTGTCCCTTCAGTGACAAGGTTGAGCATAAAACCACAAACATCCCCTCAGAGCTAGAGCTGGAACAGCCGGAGAAGCCCCAGTTGACATGAAAGACATCAACATGCCTTCTGTATGTTAAGCTGTGTGAGCACACACACCTCGAGGTTTAATTGGTGTATTAATGCATTAAAGCACTGACACAAACAAACAGGGACCGCTTTCGTAAGCTACAAAATCATTGAGTACACTGTAATTAGCTGGGCTTGTTAAACCACTTAATAAGCAATAGATAGCATGTGTCTGATGCGCCCGCGCCTTGGCTCAGTGGGGAGGACAGGCAACTGCTCAGATATGAAATAACTTCAGTTCTTAGGCCAACCCTTATGAAACATCATTTCATTGTCTGTCATAGGGAGCTTCTGTCCAGGGCAGACAAAGCTGAGACCAGTGCCAGGGTCACAGGTTTCTCTGGTCACAACCCCCATGCTTCCCTTGGGGTCCTGCTCCCTGTCTGGTCATGAACTCCCACGTGCTTCTCCAGGAACCACAACAGCCTGGGGAAGGCAATGTGCTTGCCTCAGTTTCCCTTGCTGAAAACAGCCTCCAAACTATAGCCTCAGCCATAGCAAGTCTGATTGATTACTGATTGCAAAAGTCCTATTAAAACCTTTAAACAGGGCAGATACAGAAAAGGGAAGAACACAGCAGGACAAAACACCACGTAGACAGCATTTCTCAGCAGATCCCAAAGCTTTAGAGACAAACTCTAGGTTCATAGGAGTTCTTTCTCCTTCACAATCCTGTCCTCTCAACCCACTACTCAATGATTTGGGGCTTTGAGCAACCTCTAGTGGGAGGTGTCCCTGCCCATGGTAGGAGGTTTGGAACTAGGTGATCTTTCAGGTCCCTTCCAACCCCAGCCATTCTATGATTCTATGATTTCACTGGAGAAATCTCACCCCTCAGCCCCCTCAGGAAGGGACTGGGAGGAAAGGCATTCACAGAATCACAGAATCATTCTGGTTGGAAGGGACCTCCAGGGTCATCAAGTCCAACCTTTATCCCATCATATTCCTGACCATTGGACCATCAGGCCATGGCCTCAAGTGCCTCATCAACCCATTTTTTGAACACCCCCAGGGACGGTGACTCCACCACCTCCCTGGGCAGCCCATTCCAGTGCCCAACCACCCTCCCAGTAAAGAACTTCTTCCCAATATCCAACCTAAACTTCCCCTGTGCTTACCCAGGCTGTTTATTTGGGGTTCAAACCTGGAGCCTGTTTGACTAGAGACTGTACGAAGCTCCCTGAGGATATGCCTGATCTGGTTAGACAAGAGGAAAGAGCTGCCATGTGCTTGTTCCATGATCAGGCAGCTCCCAGTCTGCATCTGGTGGCTTCCAAGGAAAGATGGGAAGGGCAGGCACTGAGAGCACAGGGGAGAAAACACAATATCAGGCAGGGGAAGGTTTATCTTTTCAAATGCTGGGCTTCTTTCCTTGTAACATCTCAACTTTTGGGTATTCTGGGGAGAAAACACCTAAAAACTGAACCAGGTGACTGAGGAGTGCGAGGCATTTGGCAGTGTCTGAGGCTCCAGTATGTTGGTTTGGATGGAGTGTAGAAAGGGGGATATACTCACATACAACACAGTGGTGTTACCTCAACTTTCAGCAGCCCATAAAGTGAACCAAAGTAGCAAGAGCCAGGAAACCATCCAAATCACAGCCCAAGAGCTTTTTGTCTAGCTAGTCATTATGAGGACTCATGCTGTGATCATGCTTTTCTCACTCCCCGTAGGGTCTCAGGAAAGGGGAAAGTCAGCATGAACACAGCCAGAGCAGGCAAGACACCTCTAGGTTTATTCAGCATCCCTGAGTGCAGAATGGGCAGGCAGTGCCTTAACTTTATCCCAAATTCCAGTTTACACCCACAACACTGTCACTAATCCATGCACTCCTGTGCAATTTAGCTGGGTATTCCAGCACCTGACTGAACATCACCACACACAATAGCAGCTTTCAGAGAGGAGGCAGAGAAGCTCCCTTACACACTGCCTCCACCCAAGACCACCACAGGCACTTGCAGTTCTGCAGCTATGCCTACATCCCAACTGGATTCTTCTTTTCATCTTTGTTCTGCTTCCTATTCTAGTGCTGAACCCCACGCCTGCTGCCTTGGAGCTTCCTCCAAACTCTGCATTCATCCATTTTTAAAGGTGACCTTCCAACTTTAAAGGAAGTTAGCAAGTCTCACTGCCTTCATTTGCCCTCTCCTTCTTTTCAACCTGCTCTTTATTATGAATTAAAAAGGGGCCTGAAAGGTTTCTCTATTAAAAAATAAAATTGTTGGAAAGAGCACATATTTTCAAATAATTTCTCCCCCAGGTTTTGCAGCAGCCTTCTTGGGTGTCATGGTGCTTGTTTGCTGCAAACTATCAGCTGCCATCTCTGATTGTGAAACCTGCCTGGGTGTTTGGATTCCTCCCACCCTCATGGACACCTGCCACCCCCACCCCACCAGTGGTTTCCCCCTCCCTTGTGCTGTCATTCCTGTTTGGCAAAGCATTGCCCTGAAATGTTCTGGGTGAAAAATAACCTTTGAGGGAGCAAAGGTAGAAGTGGGGTTATTTTTAGCTTGGATCATACTAACACCCAGGTTAGACTGTGGCCTCATAAGATCTCTTTATCTCACTTTGCTGCCAAAGCTGCATTTTACAAGCCCTGGGGCCGTATAGCAATGGAAAGGGAAGGTGTCTCCAGCCCTTAGCAAAAATAATATTACTCCTTCCAATGAATTGGTCACAGTAATTAAAAAGGCAGCAACAAAGCAACATGATAGCTTGCTGCTGTGGTACAATGTGTTGCTATTTAATCAGGACAAGCAGGACCTCAGTTTTTGCTGCAATACAGTTGAACTAAGAAAGGAAACTATGATATTATAAAATGAAAGCTCAATTTCCAGCCCTGCTCTTAGATTACAGAATCAAACAAACAAAAAAACACAAAGAAAAAAATAATCAACCAACCAACCTCTCTTCCACCAGTGTTTTCACTTTTTTGGCTACGAGTTCTGGTGCTATTCAGATGGGTTATGTTGAATGTTTCCTTTTGCCAAGAGATCAGGACACCACAAACCAGTGCCATGCAGCCATGCTCTGAATCAACATCAGCCTCCATCCCAGAAACCATAGGCATTTTCTGTGTCACGGACATTTGGCTGCCAGGAGAGAGGCTGACACCCACAAACCCATTTCATTGTGACCACTAATGAGCAGGAGTCCTTATTCACAGCTGGCTTGTGCAGCACTGAGCCTGGGAGTGCCTGGCTCGGTCAGAAAGCAGCCAGCCTCTCTTCCCAAACCATTCAATTACATTTTTCCCTGTAGTTGTTTGCCAGAACCAGTCTTAACCTTTCAACCCTGCTCAACCCCAGAGCATACCTAGAGCTCTTCATTCTCCATCCAAGCCAAGATGCCTGTGCTGTTACCAGCAGCCCTGCTGTGCTCTCACACTCTCACTGGGACATACCATTTACTCCTTTAAAGGCCAACCATCAAGCTACACAACAAGGGAAGTAACTGCTTAGATTCTTGCTACAATTATCTACTGAAAGTTGGAGAGTACTTCAGATTTTTTGGAGAAAACAGGGCTTCCCAAAGCAAAGGCAGGATCATGAGGAGAAGGTGCTACCAGGTCAAGGTTTAGTACAATAAATAATGGAAGGTTCCTTGCCTCACACACTCAGCCTTTCCTTAGTTCTGATGCTTGGTTTCATCTTTAGGCTATGAATGATTCATGGAGCCTTAAAATATAGATCATCTATACCTACTAGAACAAAGACTCTTTATTCAGGGTGTTGTGAGGGAGCAGGGAGCAGCATGTGCAATGTCTGCACTTGGGCTGGGATGTCCCTTGGGAAAGGACCCTTGTGGCTTTCTGCTTCTTTCCAGACCCAGAAGCTGTTCTCAGCTTGAAGGTGAGCTCTGCAGGAGATCCCAGCTCAGTCTCTACAACACAGAGATTTGCTTGCTGCCGAGGGTCTGAAGAATTGCTAACTTGAATCTCACCCAGGACCAGCTCAGAGCCGGGCTCTTCTCATTCATTCCTGGCAGCCAGAGTGTACAAATACCACTAGTGTACTGTGGAGGATTTAAATCATTTATGCAGGTTTACAGATGGGGAAGCTGCAGCAAACACTTACCTCCATGTCACAGCCTGATCGTCTGAGGACTTTACCATCCCAACTTCCATTCTCTGCCTTGGACAGTAGATCACATTTAATGATTGTGTCTCTTGCCTTGGAAATCCAACACCACCTTTCCACCATCAATATTTGATTCCTACTGTGCATACAAACACAAACATACACATATCCCTGCACCATGATCAACAAACATCTACTTACTTCTCCAGACAAGAACATCACTTCAGATAGTTCCAAAGATGCTATGTCAAAGTAGCCTCCTTTCCATCTGAAGAGGTGGCCATCCTCTGATTTCTTGTTGGGGAACCTAAACATGGGCTTGGGTAAAACCTGGTGAAATCTCCAAGCCCATGAAAATCAATCCTTACTCAGAAGGGAACACAGACAAAAGCACAGACAAGGGATGGAGAGGTCTCAGACAGGGCAGGCTTGGCAGCAAAGTCCTCCATGGCTCATGTCCAGCAAGCTAAGGACTGCCTGCCTCCCCATGGTGGCAGGCCAACAGCCCATGTAGTTAGCAAACCTGAGCTTCACGGTGTCATAAACTAATGGTCCAAAAGGTTGAACCATCCCTTCAAGGGATCACCCAAATATATTCCTGTGCAGCCCATTTGTTTTCAGTGGTCCTTTAAGGATCAAAGAGCCAAGTTTCAGTCTATGCTGTATCTACAGCTCATGATCACCACATTTCCCCACTCCTTGGAGTCTTAGAGATCTTCTTCCTTAGAATGGACATTGTTGATCCTTACCCATTTGGGTGTACCTGACGATATCTGTGTTCAGGAATCTTCTTCATTTCCTAAGGATGTATCTGTTTTTTTGGCAAGAGACACTCTCTTTCCCTTGTAAGACTGCTATTGATATCAATTTGCCCATTTTCTTCAAGGCTCAGGCCAGCACCACTGAATCCAGGGAAGGAAATTTGGCACAAGATTAGATGCTTCACGCATTACAGTCATGCATAGGAGCTTAAGGCCCTACAAAGAATAGTACCCAATTCCCAGAAGTCCCCCCTGAGGTTAACAGGATTAAACTGAGCTTTCAGTCTAGTCACAGGACAGTATTTTCATCCAAGATGTACTGTCAGGGACTTTGCTGCCTTCTTCTGAAGCCGTGGCTACAGATCTTCTGTTGGGACTGAGTGCCAAGTGTTTCATGTGGCTGCAAGAGGCAATCCATCTGAAATGCATGCTGTGTTGGCATCAGACAGAAGGGTTAAGGCACACTAGAGCCTTTTTTGCTCATTGCTAATGAAAACGAGAAACTGGCACTACCATAAAGTAGCCACCCTTGCAGTTCTGTGCTCCTGATTTTTCTAAAGGAACAAACAACCACGCCAAACACCTCCCAGAGCTCTGCCATACCTGCTGGCACCCAGCCACATCCCCCAGCCACCGGCCCTGACCTGGGCTGTCAAACAGGAACAACAGTGGGGGTTAACCCCAGACTCCAGCAGCACCTGGCTCTTCTGGGTTTTGGGTCTCACACAGTGCTAGACCTGCAGCATTTTCAGCCAGAAAAGCCCCCGCTAGCTCCTGAGCAAAGACTGACAGTTTCTCACTGATACTATCTAATGCAGTCAGTTATCCTTTTTATGCATTTAGAGCAGACCCATCAAAATAATTCCTGCTAGAGGTCTGAATTCAGCATATTACACATAATAGCTCCCTGGAAGGAGAAAAATGACACTTACCTGTCTTTAAGCGAGTCCTTTCTCAGTTGCCTGACATGTCTGTGCACTGTGAGATGTGATGGCTTTGGGGGACCTGTGCCTCTGGAGTTGTTTTAGCAGCACTGAGCATATGACTGGAGCTTAAACACTCTTAAACTTGCAACTCCCTCTGGCACCATTCAGTGAACAAACATGTCTCAGGAAACACACACAAAGCAAACCTGCAGCCACCTTCAGCAGCCCATGGGGGGTTGGATCAGACACTACCAAGCAAGAAGTGCACAGCTGCTCCTATCATCCCCAAATATTGCTTGGCACCTATGTAGCAAAACCAAAATGTCCTGTTAATCCAGAATAGCTCTAAAATTACCAGGCAACAAGGCCTCATGAGAAAATTTGAGCAGAGGTATAAACTCTCAGGCCTGGCAAGATCAACTCACATTGGTGGTGTTTGAAATGCACATACTGCATTATTGGGATGCCACTTTACATCCCTGTTATTGGCACCAGGGACTGAATCCATGGGACCAGCCCTGGGCACATGCAGAACATCAACTTGAAAGACCATGAGCTCCTTCTCTCTTGTATCAGATGTTGCTTTACACTCCATCACCTCACTGCCCTACTCCACAGACTGCAAACCACCCTCCCTCTCCCAATTATCTTAATAAACAGCCTGGACACATCTCTGACTCACTTAAGATAATGATGACCTGGCCATGATTAGCTTATTCAGACATCCTGGCAGTTTACTGAGCCTAATCTAACTCCAGCCTGGCTCTTTCTGACTTCTCACAAAAGGTGCTGACCTCCAGCAGCGGCTGCACTGCAGTCAGCAGATGGAGACCCACGTACAGATCAGACACAGGCTGCTCCCAAAATTCAGGCTGGAGCCATGAAGGCTACTTGCTCTGAAAACAAGCTCTTAACTACTCCACAGGCCTAGAGAACAGCAGTTTTTCTTGCCTGAAGACAGACCTGGTGGGCTAGTAATGGTCCCAAGATACGAAACAGAAACATGGGGTCAAGGACAACCCCAAGTACCAGATTACTGAAGAGCATCTCTGCATATTGCATTTCTGGCTCCCTGTCTGAAACATTCACTCACCCAACCTGAGAGCAAAAGCTGCACCAGTAAGCCAGTCACACAACATGAATATTTGAAGCAAAGCCTCGAAGGAAAAAGGCCAAATAGTCTGAAATCATAGGCAAATCCTTACAAAAAGTCAACTTATCTGCAGGAATTGGGCACAGGTCACAAATGACTCACTAACAGCAGAGCAAATCATTTAACCAGCGCTTGGAACGAATCCCTCTACTTTGTAGAGAACAATCAAAATTTATTCCTGCTGATTAGTCAGCAGTTACACTTGCAAGTTCAAAATTAATATCAAAGTTCAAATATAATTGTCTTGTATTTGCACTCTGCTTTACTGCTGGAGAGACCATCATCTTCACTTAGCAAAGGAATCATCCCGCATATATTTATCAGGGCTGGGAGTGTGGGTTGGGATTTATTCTAGCTCTCAACTTGACAAACTCAAAGACTGAACTCCACCTCAAAATGCTGTCTGGCAAAAGCTCAGTTAACACACTGCTCTGAATTTCTATAACTGATTTCAGTAGACACCACTTCTCTGGAAACCAATTAGCAAATCTCAATAAGGAAGAAGGAAAAGCAAAGCCCCAAACTCTGGTGATGCATCCAAGGAGCTGAAATTCAAAACTGAAGAATGACATCAGGAGCTGACACAACCAACCTGGGCTCCCAGCAGAAGCAGAGAGGCCTTGGATCTGCATCCCTAAGCCATCTGTGTCTTCCCCACATGTCAGTTTACAAGAAACACAAAGGAAGCCACGTTGGGCAAATTAACTTATTATTACCATTGGGTTTCCTATGCTGTTTTTTAGAGGTCAAGGCAAAGCAGTATCTGTGTGATCCCCTGTAGTGTCCTACAGCCTGCAGTGCACTCCCATGCCACAACAAGCTTCAGCCACCAGATATGTGGGGCCCGTGGTTGACGCTCTGCAGCATCAGACCTCATGCTGGCACCACCAAGGAGCCCTGCTTGTCATGAGGAGAATGTTGGGGGCATCAGAGAAACCACAAAAGACGCAGGCAAAGCAAAACACATCACAACAGCAGAGGAAGATACATCACTTCAACAGGTAGAGCACCTTTTCCAGTTCTGTGTGTAGTAGTCTCCCATAACACTGTGTGTGATCCATCGATCAGGGTCTTCTGGCCCTAGCAAATACATGGCTAATAAGGTCTCTGACTCATTGCATAAACCACACCAGAAATGCTTCAAAACATTAAGCAAAAATGAAGTCACCCAGCATCAGTTTCTTGCATGCTCTCTTCCTGCTGCTCCTCCAAACCTCCGGTTTTCAGCTGTACTACTGTCTCATTATCCTCTGCTAATACCAGGGCTTAACCCCAAGGATCTGCAGCTTGTTCTGGGTAAAAATTGGAGCAGAGTGGTGATGCACTCCTGCAGCTTGCTGAAAGAACAGAAGCACCTTCCTCTGACCATCCACAGCTCCTGGGACTTCTGCCCCACCTCCCTAGCTGCAGACACATGCTGGAAAGGCCAAAGACCTGGTGGTAGAGAAAACTACCACCTTTGAAGAAGCTCCAATCTCTTGAGAAAGAAGGGCTGACTCCTTAAAAGCACACCTAAATAAATGAAAGAGCAATAAAACCATCAAGACTCATCCTGTGCATCTTGGATAAGCAGCTACAGAGACTCAGTATACCCCAGTCATGACACACACATCACTCGCCTGCAGCAAGTCCAGTCCTAAGGTCCCATCAAACCATGTGTTGTTTCCATCATGCAGAGAAGTTTTTTATGCCAGAATCAAACTGTGCCCATCACACTCACTCCAGGCATGAACTAAAAGAAATGCAATTCCATCTTTTTAGAGTCAAAACACAAAGAAACAAGACTTTGCTTCTCTGCTATTCACAGGCTCCACACTCTACAAGAACTGAGAAGGCAGGGTAAGGATTTTCAAGAGAAGCTGACACGTACCACTGCCTGCACCCTACCAAAGCAGTACCCCAACCTCCTTCATAGTAACAAGCTCTGTAAACATCTCAAGAGCCATTCAAAGCCAGTGTGGGAAGGGAGAGCAAGACAACAGCATCAACTCACGGTCAAGCTGTCTCGAAGAGCACGGAGCCTTCGTGTAGGTACATCAGGCAACAGAGGCAACCAAGAAGCAAGCACAAGTGGAAACAAATGCTCAGCCCCTCTGCAATACACATCAGAGCCCATAGTTGTAATTAAGGTAGCTCCTTGAAAATAACAATATGAAAAACATTGTGGGAACTCACACAAAGAATCAGTTTCCCTGAAATACAAAGGAAAGTGAACTAAGGCTGACCATGCCAGCAGCCTGTTTGCAAAGTTCCCGGGCTGTGAAACCTGATTACAGACCTTGGAGTAATGGGGAGGAAAAGGCAGAGTTTCCAACACCTATTTTTGTTTCCCACACCTCAGAGAGAAAAGGCAAATAGGGATGAAATCCAATGCAGCTCAGTTGCCCATCCTACGTATAAGGTTATGTGTCAGGAGACAGTCATTTGTCTCAGGCACCACAAAGGAAAGGTAAAGATCTCAGCCATCACCTAATCTGGTGAACCACAGCACCCGATCACTTCTAGAGGCATACTCATTGGAAAGCAATAGCATACAGAAATTCACTCATAGCATCATTTTGAGACATTTGCTTGAAAGTCATGCCAGGAAGTTATATGAACAGAAGGATGCTGGAAAACATGTTTGTATTTTTATCATCAAAACTCTCACCAGGTTTTCAAAGAGGGTTCCAGCACCATCCACCAATATCAGCTCAAACACACCCCCAGCCTCATGCCCACAGTCACCTGTAGGTTGGCACAGCAGCTTTAAGCTACGTAAATGACATCTCTCATTAACGATATTAAGACACAGCCACTAAGACACATCCTCATGCAAAGGCCCACGCACCAGAGAGCGGCTCCTCTCTCCTCCTGGAGCAACCAACTGTCCTTACATGAACCACTGATGAGTAACCCACGTGCAGCTCTCACTTGTACCCCACCGCCCCTACATCACACGTGTCCTCACTAGCTTAATAGGAGGCTAATTGTCCCTGATGAAGGAATAACAGTCCAACACCCAACGAGAGAGCAATTTGCACAGCCAAGCAGAGACCTGAAGCCACAGCATGTTCTGAAACAAGAGCACTGCAGCCAGAACAATCTTTTAGTGTCAAGCTCCCTTAAAGATAAGGCTCCTTCCACTAAGTGCAGAAACTTGTCTTGGAAAATTCTGACACCATCTCCCACCAGTAATGTCTTGTCCCTGAGAACATGACCATTTTGAGCTACAAAAAACAACAGGTTGTCAACAGAGATCAGCAGCAGCTAAGCTGTCAGGCAAGAAAACATCTTTGTGCCTGTTGAGAGTGACAGAAGCAAGAGCTACACCTGAGCAACGTTCACATCACAACTGTGAATTCCACCTTCTGCACCCCCCTGAAGAAGCAAACAAACCAGACTCCCCACATGTGGACCATCTCATGAAGAAGTAGACTATAGGACGTGTCATTCTGAATGTTTATTTATTTTGTCTTCAAAGAAGAGACCTGATGCAGCTGTTTCGTTAGAAAATAAAGTGTTTATTAAGAAACTAGACATTGAACACCCCTATAGTCTCTGTGAAAAGGGACCGTCCCATTTCCCATTAGCACAGGATGATAGTTATGGCAAGATAAGAATGCTCAAAGATGGAGGAGTCTTATTGACGGAAAATGAGGTAATGATTTACAATAATTAAAAATAAAATAAAATTTAAAAAAAAACCCAAAACATCCTTAGACTTGCTACTTAAAGCCACCAATTGCAAACAGCCATGACTGGCTTTCATTTTCAGCAGTGAGGAACCAGAGACTTTAATTGGTGCTAAACAAATTGAGACATCGATCACAGTGGGGAGAACTGCTTTAAATTATGCTGTACGGTCCAGAGGATTTCTTCTAAGCAGAGATGGACCTGAGCTGTAAAATTCAACCCTTCCTCTGCTAGGGTGTTTGGATATAGGCTTCTGGTCCAGGCCCACAGATGTATCTCTACGACTGGAACACAGTTGAGAGCAGAGTCCCCTGAACAGTGCTAGGGAGAGGAGACAGTTCAGACGGACAAGACATCCCCAGGTCAGGTGGGCGCCTTCCAGGAGACGAGGAAATTCAGTTCAGACAAGCACCCAGTGATTCACACACTTGGCAGAGCTCCTCCTCACTCTGTGAATCTGCAGAATTGAGGTGTCAGTAACACTTGGCCGCAGGTCCTCTCTGGCAGTGCACCTCTTGCATTTCCAGCTCCGATGCGGGCAGGAAACATTGTTGGGAGTTTTGGTCATAGTTTCTGAAGCCATCCTACCCGAGCCAGGCCTCCTTGTCCCAGTGCAGATGCCCCCCTAAGGCATGTCCATTAACTTAAAGCAACCTGCTACTGTTTCTCCTGTACTCTTCTATTGCACTTTACCTTTTTATGTGAGTGAACCAGGAGAAGAAGCAAGAGAATGGAATATTCCCAGGGACATCGCTGTGGGAAAGCTGATAATAAAACCTCCTGGCAATCTCCAGGGCGGTTCGTGCAGGTCACCCGTAAAGGCAGGATGAAGCAGAACATCCCATTCTGAGGCTTCCACCCAGTTCTGGCCAAAGGGGACCGTGACTCTCTCCAGTGGCAGCGACCCTTCAGGGCTGGTGATTTAGAGGCATCCCTGATTTGATAAGATCATCTTGGGCCACCGAGAAGGCAAGCAGAGCTGAGTGGCTGGTGAGCAAGCTCCTGGTTCAATACTCTTCTCAGAAAACAATCTGGGCACACCTGAAGCTTTTGGAAGGTTGTTTTTTTTTCCACTAGGGAAAATCTGCCTTGCTTATAGGTTATCACTGATACATGTGAGCAAATCTGTATTTCCTGTACACATGACATCCAGAGAGTCCAAGGAAAGCCCTGCAAGTCACCATGAGGGCAGCTGGCTTCTCTTGAGGACAGGATCAAAGGGTTTACTTTTCCATTTGAGAGGCTTTGGATGAAAGACAAAAGTGGGATGGGGGAAGGGGATATAATATGAATATTGGCCAGAGAACAGGATCGATAATCCTGTTTATGACAGAGAAGAAACAACAGAATACTTATTTTTCCTCCCCTTCAATCAGTTTGCCTCGAGATGATGATTCTGGGTACGTGATTGGGTTACAATCAATCTCCATTTGGGTGGGAATACAGGGGAGAGTTAAAGGGAGCTGGAAAAGGCCCAGCAACTGGGACCTGCGGGCATCTCATATGCTTTCCCACTTTGCTTACTGCCCTAGTCCTGGCAAGGACATGGACCCTCCTGCGCTATGGATTTGCCATCCATGCGGGAAGTCCAGGCAACTCCTCAGATAAAGCTCATCATTCAAGCAGCAGAGTATGATAACGATATAGTCAGATCCAGCAAGCTGCTCTAACACACATGGACAGACAGACAAACAAAAAAAGCCTCCTAGAATATGTGCACTTCAAAGATAACCACATTCTCTTCCTGTCAGAGAAGCAAGATTATTTTTTTTCTTTCCATTATTATTCCTTCCAACATTATTTTCTGTGCAAGAACTGGGAGCAGGGCTGCCTTTGTTCTTACCAAAAGTCTTCTTTCTGTTTTAGTTTCTTCCAGGCTCCCCGCCTCATCTCGCTCTGGGAGAGCTCCCATGGCGCTGCCACGCAAGAGGTGATGGCGGCATTCACTGGGTGTTGCGAAGACACAAGCTTACAAGGAAAACTCCAAGCAGGGAGGACATGACTAAAGATGTCAGTTTGGTTGGCTTGGTTGGTTTTGTTTTGTGTTTTATTT
Organism: Aegotheles bennettii; assembly: GCA_013398125.1. Taxonomy (NCBI): domain Eukaryota; kingdom Metazoa; phylum Chordata; class Aves; order Caprimulgiformes; family Aegothelidae; genus Aegotheles; species Aegotheles bennettii. The sequence continues at coordinate 658,212 of VZRW01011345.1, read as the reverse complement.
TAAAGCAAAAGTACAATTATTTACTGTGTTATTAGGATGACTCCTTTCAACTGGGTTTTAATTCTCTTTATTTGCTCTCATTGCTGCTGTTGTGCCTTGCAGGAATACTTAACGAACACAGCGACCATTGGAGGAAAAGAACAACCCTGTTATCTGGTGACAGAAAACCACAGTTTCAGTTGGCTTTAACGTGTGTACAGGCAGGGCTGTAGAGTCCTATTAGGAGGAGACCTCAATCCATACAGACCACGCTTACTCCTTCCCACCATTTTGAGGGCACAGCCTATAAACTTGACATCAGAACAGGGACTTTTAAGGAGTTTTTAAAAGCCATGACGTCCTTTGCTGAAATAAACACTGACATCCTCAACATAAATGCCTTGGTTAAGAGGTTTGGAATGTCCAGGGAGGCTTATTGGATTCAACATAATTTCTCTGAAACCTAAAGGGGGAAAAAAAACAGAAAAAAGAAAAAAGCAAAATAAAGTAAACGAAAAAACAAAAAAGAGCAAAACTAGAAAAAAAGAGAGAGATATCGACACACATGTAATTATTAAAAAAGAACCAAATGAATAACCAGCAAACGCCTGCCTTTAAATTAAAGCCAAAATGCCCTCTCTGGGCAGGGCTACCTCAGTCTGTCCTTCCATAAAGAACAGGCAATCTTTTCATGTGGTGCGTGCAGGCACAAGTGCTCCATGGACAAGGGGCATGCAAGCAGTCTGGATGGAGAACTGGGAACAACACTATTGCAGAGGCTCCCACTAATCAGGGGTGGAAAAGTCCTAATTTCTACCTAGTCCATCTTTCCCCTGGGCAGGGAGTGAGGAAAATGGAGAATCTTTCTTATTACTGCTTTTCCCTCATGATCTGCTTAGTCTGGCTTAACATTTCTAAAGCTGTAGAGTACCATTACAAGGCTGGGGTCACCTGACTCTCATAACCTCATAGACTTCCTTAACCCCAGCTGTCCCATCTACACCAACACCTGCACATTGGACACAACTTCTCCTTGCACAACCCCACCACTTTAGAAGTATCTCGAAGGTTTAGGATTTTACAGAAATACTGGCCAGATTAAAAGGAAAAATTAGTGGAGCAGAGAACATAGGCATGCTCCTTCCTTCAGTCCCAACAAACCTATTGGGCAAATATAATATTTTCAAGAGCTGTATTAACCATCTCTTGAGAATGCCCCTGTCTTTGGATGTCCCAACCAGGGAAACCCACTACTAGCATATTTCAAATATGGAAATGATTAGATGTTAATTACTCTTAAAGATGAACATTATTCTCTGAAGCTAAATAAATGCAAATATTCAGAAATTGTCAGAGAATATTTCCCTGGAGTGGAGGGAGCAAACCTGTTGTGGAGCGCTGGATGAGAGCCCCAGGAAGGAATCCTTCTGCTGAGACATCCAGTCCCACAGCACTGTCCTCAAGGTCTGACTGAAGGAGGGCACGTTCTGGTTCACTATTGGGACACATCCTGATGTTTAGCCTACAATTCCCTTCTTCCTGACTTGAACCCCTGTTTTCTATCATTTTTGTGTTATGTCCTGCCAAGTTCCTCCAGAAAAGACCCACACACTTGTCTTCAGGCATCAGCTCATCATTTTTTACATTACTTTCTCAAACACCTGTTTGTAACAGTATTTCTACAACTGAGACCATCCCAATGGACTGGGAAGATATACGGCAGGAATAACATAGGTCGCTGAAGGTAGCTGCTAAGACTGCAGTGACCTTGCTTTTAGCTCAGATAAACTATGTGGACATAAGAGGCTTCCACGCCAGCTTACCAATATCCCCAATACAGATCCACCAAGTTGCCATGACAAAGACAGGCATGGCAGGATCCTGGGGACTGCTTTTATTTGTCCCAACTTCTCATGAGTCCAAAGGGTTTTTTCAAGAAATCTACTAGGATTACTTGGCTACACAATCGTTCTAAGGTCTGGAAAATGCTCCTGTTCCTCATACGGTCACAGGATCCTCAACAAATCAGGTAAGTTAGCCCAAGACTAGAGCAGCATGGAGCAGCTCAGATGCCCTTGTGAATTGATCTCAGTAGAAAAGATGCTTTCCACTAGGCTACAAACAGAAAGTTTCTCACATTGAATCTACACTAGCCAGAATTTTGTTTTCCTACTAATTTCTATTTTTTCTTTTTATTTATTTATATTTCTTCCCTGCACTACCTTATTCCATCTGCTCATCTAACTCATGCCTCTTTTGATAAACCTGAGGATGCAGACAAAAGCTTTTTGTTTGGTTTGGAACTGTTTAAACTTGTTTGGGGGAAACTATCTGTTATTCTCAGTGGCCCCAAAGCACTGATCCACATGGGAGGATGAGCCAGGCTCAGCTTTGGTTCATGTGTCATAAACAAAATTCATAGACAAATATCATGTGTTGAAATATCATTAGTAGTGAGAAAGAGCCCAGCTCAGCTCTCAGAGCCAAAGCAGAGTTTAAAGTGCTGATGCTTGGAAAAGTGTATGTAAGCTAAGTCCATTTCTTATCAGAGTCACTGGGAGACAAATAAACATGGCATCCCTGAACATCACTATTTATCGTGTTTTGGTTTTCATAATATAAATATATTTTATGGCCACCAAAGGATATCTGGGAAAGTCTACACTCAACGATACCAAGTATCTCCAAGGAGCACTCCTGTCTGCTTTATTTTCTTTGCAGTTCTTAGCTCTGCTAAATTAAGGCAATTCCACTTCTGCCGGACCACATCCAGCAGACCTAAAAACCCACTGGGCAAGGCTTAAGGCTACGGAGGCCGAGGGCTTTGCTCTTTGTCAGCACTATGCTCTGACCCCCAGCTGCAAGGATCTCCACTGACAGCAGGGCCTTTGCAGAATGGGACAGCAGCAGGAGTTACCCCATACCTGACATGCAGGGGCTACTGAGGGATGATGAGGAACGTGGCAGGAGGACAGCCTATACTTCTGAAGCTTGGGCTGAACCACTGACTTGGGAAAGCAATGCAGCATTGGTCATTTTGGCACCCTCTCTTTCTGATTTAGACCCCAAAGAATCTAAAAAAACCCCCATGCTTCTCTCCTGATTGATTTTTTTTTCTCCTGACTGATTTTCTCTCTTTCCTCACTGCTGTCTCCCATATTGTACTGCTACCTTCAACCCCATTCTCTTGTATGGAGCAGAAACCAACAAGGCTCTTGCTAGATTTATGTCTTCACTGTCAGATATGAGATGGATGATGTTCACTGAGATGTCCAGGGTTAAAATGGGTGAATCTCAACAGGTTCAGAGTTTGGATGCTGCTAGGACAAATGTGATCTTTCTACCATCAAAGCTATTAGTACTTGAAAAACTAGCTTGGAGATGTCTTAAAGAAAAGCGTTCATCTTCTTAGAAAGAGTTAGTGAAATCATAAAAACTATCCCTTTGTGAAGTTTCACATTTTTCCATGCTAGCTGGAAAATGGGAGGAAAAACACTCTTTTTGATATTGGTTGTAGATTTGGAGGGAAACTCCAATATGCAAGGCTCAAAATAGTAAGGAAATAAAGAAAAGCCCACTACCCACCCTGCAGATTCAAAGCAAAAGCATCTCCAAAGACCTACAAAACTGGGAAGGTTCTGACAGATTAAACTTTGTGCTTCTTCTTTTTCTGGTGAAGCACTTTTTAATTTAAAACGTGATACTGTCTCTACTAATAGCCATGGTATGGTAGTTGAATAAATGTATGGAGAGTGTTGGAGAATAGGGAAGGATGAATGAACTCAGATTTGCTGTGCAGCTCTGACAGCTTGAGATGGAGGGGACAAATAAGGCTTTTCTCTAAGCAAGCTGGAAGGACATGGCAATGAAAGGACAAGACAATTGAAGGCAACCTAACCATGCAATCAGTTTTCATCCTCAACCCTGGCCATCCACTTAGTCCTCCAGAGTTGTCTTGTGTTTCCCAACACACTGGCTAGTGGTTGTCAGCCACTCTGCCCCATGCATGTATCCAATCCTGCCTACAGACAATGCCCTGCAAGGAACTGACCGAGAGCAAGGCTAAGGAGACAAACCAGATAAATTTCACCTCATCTTCACTGTTTGCCTTCCGGTAAGATTGCAACAATTCAAATACACCATGCTTTAGGGCTTTTGAGATCTGAGGCTGCTCCAGGTCACACAAAAAGAGCAGCAGGGAACATGACATGGGGAGGGGAGGGAACAACGCAGAAAATGACGCACAACTCCTCACGGCAGCCCCATCTGCCACAGCAGGAGTTGTGCAGCCCAGTTCTGAAACCCAAGGATGGAAACTGCTTCCAAAACATCAGCACAAATTGCTGTGGGAACAGATGAGTAAAGCAACTGGATACCATGTAACGCCTGGCAAAAACGGGTTAAACCAAAACAGCAAATTATGGGCAACGAGCTGGCCAAATGCAATACTGCTATCCACACAGCCCACATTAGCCAACGGAGCTTTGATCTCCCTTCTGTGTTACAACAGAGTTTATGATATGAAGGAAAAGCAACAGGAGACTCCAACAACAGTGTACATTTTATCTTTCTCTGTGCACAGATATGAAGTATGAATAGCATCAAAGGAGGCATGAAAATCATCAAGCCTGGCCCACATCCAGAGTGAAGGAAACAGCCATCCGTCTAGTCAAAGCCAGGACTGATATGTCTATATCTAAGGGAAAAGCAACACAGCAATCCAGGTTTCCTGTCATGGACGGGTTCATCTGCAGGGCTACGATATAAAAACCTCTTTTTTCTCCCCTCCAACACAAGATGCAATCCAGCCTGAGGCCTCGCTTGCCACAACAAAGCTTAGCACAAGTACACCATGAGGTTCTCCCTGATGCTTTCAGCTGCAGATGAGCACACCATCTCTATTATCCAAGGTAAAGTCAAACAGCCTCGCCTTCCTCTCATTTACACCAGCCCAACCCTGTTGACCACAATGGAGAACCACAAGAAAATTTAGCCCACAGATCAATCTTGCACCGATACACAAACCTCAAGCAGATCTTTAGATAGAGAACTGCTCTTTTAAGATTCACAGAAAGGCTCTGAGAGCTACAGAAACATTTATGATTGTTCATTTTCACAGGAACAGGGTCCTTATCCCCCTCCATAGCAGCTCACCTTGTGTCTTTGTTCATTTTCCATGGTTTAACCTCAGGCATGAGTCTCCCACTTTAGTCAATGAAACTTGATGTCACTGGAAACCTCGTGGGTATGTGCTAGATGCAGCTCTAGCTACAGTCTGTGGCATCTTCATCTTCTCCACAACCCAAAATCATGAGCAGGGCATTGCAGCACTGAATGTGTTTTTGAAGGCAGGAAAGGGAATAGATGGACTGAGAGCAGAAGCAGCAAATGGGTCTAGAAGATCCCATTTCCACACAAATTTCTCTCATGCTTAACCAGAGCAGAGGAAGGGGTAGGGGAATGCCAGGGGCACTCAAGAGCTGAACAATGTTTCTTGAGAAAAGGGCAGCATTCACAGTTTTCCATACAGTGAACTCTTCAAGACTATGTAAGATTCATTAAACCTTTGGTCGGAGGAATTCCAGTATCTGTTGCATTTCTACTGTTGCTGCCGTTACTGTGGGCCATGTCCATATTAGCCAGGATTAAAAGTTTGTTTTCTCTGGAACTCCTTCACGGATGGAGTAGTTCCAAGATACTAAATGATGTAGCCTGATAGCTCAGGAGGCAGAGCTCCAAGATTCCCCACCAATCCCCCTTAGGAAAAGCCCCGAAGTAGGAAAACACTTACCAGGGTATAAAATAAAATGAAATAAAAAAAAAAAAAAAGAAGAAAAAGAAAGGAAAAAGAAAATACTCTATTTGAGAACAAGGACAAAATAAAAAGGCTGTTTCAGGTCTGAGATGCCCTGGTGGTTTGACTCAGTTACCCTCCCTGTCCAGAGGCACAGCCAATGCTATTCTCCAGACTGCACTGAGATGCAGCTATTTAAAGCCACTTAGAGGCCCACTGCATGGTGGAAAGCAGCCAGATCAGTTGGGCCTCATCAGTTTTGTTTTCATTAGATTGGAGCCAGAATGTGGAATTACTTGTAAGAGGACCTGGGAAGGGGGCAGGACTGGGCACCCAGCAGTTTCACCCACAACATGCAGAGTTTAATCTCTGCCTCATTTAAACCGTGCTGGGTCAGAGAGAATGTCCCTGAGCAAAGAGGATGGCTTTTGTCCCTCGCAACACCCATGGCCATGCAAAGATGCGTGGCAAAACTCTTGGGGTTTACTGGTTAGCCATGAGAACAAGCTGCAGGAAAGTGTTTCCAAAATGTCTGAGAGTTTGGTGGTAGCTGACATCCCGGCCATTATCAAGCTATTGCCCTGCCTCTGTCCCTCTGTGTGCTTACACCATGATGTCCAGGAGCCTTCTCTGCAGTCCTCACTGCCTGGAGCAATAGCTGTGTCTTCTACCTCCACAAGTCCCTGTTTCTCACCACTGTGTGCTCTTTCTGCCTCTGCACTCCACAAAGCCCACAGGATCTGGCATGAAAGATCCCATCCCAGCAAGTAACACATCATTTTCATCACTTTGGTTTTCAAATATATTCTGTTGTCGATTTTTTTTTCCCAAGTCAGCCCTCAGAGTGCTGCCAATTTAAGCACTATGCCCAGTGTTACAAGATCTTCTCATTTCTACTTTGCCTGACAGGTATTCACATCCCTCTGACACTGTCACTGCTCCTCAGCTGCATCAGGTAACAATAGTTACCCTAAGCATTTCACACCAAGTTATTAAAACCACTGACTAATCTGCCCAGAAATTAATATCCACTAGGAAAGAATATGGTTGGCCTCATGTTCCTTAACTTCTGATTAATTCCAATTATGGTACAGCTGATCCACCAGTACTACAGGTCGCTACATCAAAGAGCCAACCAGCAAAGGAAGCCCCCAAGTTAGAACAGAAACAGCCCTGTTGCAAACTTCTTTTCAGGCAGAGAGCACTTCATAAACATTAATTTGTTATGCCTCGCTCATTCCCTGGAGAGGCAGGAGCTGTTATATTCTTTATGCAGATGGCAAAACACATGGAGCAGGACCATGGTTTCTCCAAGGTCCCCAGAGGAACTGATGCCAATCATGAGGACTCAACAGGGAACAGCCCCAGTTCCCAGGCTCCTGTCCTCTCCAGGAGCTTCGGAGTCTAGAAGGGGACAGAAGCACTGATGGCCAGGATAGGAGAGCAGGCGCCAAAGGGGACACACACACACTGTGGATAGGGAAGCACACAACTGCTGAAGTCTGAATCTGGGGCCTTCCCTGCCCAGGCAGTGCCAACAACGCTCTCCTGGTGTTTAGAAGGCTGGAGAAGGAGCTGATCAAGGCACAGGATAAATTATTTCTCACTCAAGCCTCTTTACTCTGCCATCTGTTCCAGCAATATCTTCTGCTGTCTAGAAAGGCCAAAGCTGCCCTCCAGGAAGCCCAGGAGCAGTACAAGCCCAAGAGCCTGAAGTGTCAGTAGGAGCAGCCTGTGGGGAAATACGATTTAGTGGAGTTTACAAGTTGAGGGTAGAAACTGAGGAGCACGGGAGATCTCAGCAAACAAGGAGGCACCGAGCAGTACAGGGGAGTTGTAAATGGGAACAGGAAGAGCTGAGGGCAAAAACACAGTGAGAGCAGCAGGGAGCCTCGAGGAATGAAGTTTTGTTGATTTTTTAAGCTGTTTGGATGTGGTGTTTCCCAGCATCATTGTCCTTCATCTGTATCTCTCCAGTGCTCCTACTCTCGCCTATTGTTTTGGAAATGAAGACTGTCACCATGGCTCCTCTTCTCTTGATAATTGCCCAACTAGATGGTTTACAAGACAAGTTGCCTTCTGCACCAAAATCTTTCAGAAGAATGTCATTAATCTTTCCAGGGGAGATCTCCCACCTCCAGATTTTGTTTTGAGACCACGTTTTGGTACCTGCCAGTGTGTGACAAGCTCTAAAACACACACCCCAGAAGGCTGTGCTTTCCCCAGGAGAAGAGGAGACAGCAAACAGAAGAACACAGGTTTGCACTGGGATCGTACTACTCCTAGGGAACAATGTGAGTACTGCTCACCAAATGAGGGGCATGTATTTGTGGTGTCTTTCAACAAGTAGGAGCGGAGAAAGGGCTTTACTTCCACAAAGCACAAATGAAACTTAGTATGTTTTTGCCAGGGAAGGTATGAAATGCCTGGAAAGACCCTTGCAGCCAGCAAAGCAGAGATGAGGTAGGTGGGAAGACCCCCAGGCAGTCCATGGGAGGCTGCTGCTGTGCAAAGAGACACTCACTACACCCTGAAGCCAAAGGTGAGCTTTGCAGAGCAGGGAAGATCTGGCACATCACAGGAGGGCAGCAAATGAAGACCTAAGCCCAAAATACGTGGCGTCTCTGAATTAGCAGTCTTCATTCAAAGGAGGGAGGAAGGACCAGGGTTTCTTTCCCACAAGCTTTTTCCAGCAAGGGGTCTAGCTGTGAATTTTTGCTCCAGCAGTCAGGTCCAAGCTTACATGACCACCAGACCCTTCTCTGACCCAGCTTCATTTTGGGTCTGAAAATAAGTCTCCTACTCACATCAAGTCACCTAAATGCACAAGGCATTTAAAGAACTTCAGCCCAATCCTATTCTACACCATATAATTCTGTGCAAACCTTTGTGTCTGTCTGCCCCACTCGTGCCTTTGGTATGTGCTGATCAAATATGAGGGACAGGGAAGAGGGCTGAGCTCCCAGGCCTCCAGATGGGGAAGCACTGCAAAATGGAAATTCCCAGGATGGTGACTATCCAAACTCCATTTCCCCCTCTGACAGAGGATTTCACACTTGAGAAAAAGTGAAACAGCTTTACTTTAAAAAGTAAGTTCTTTTCTCTATCATCAGAAGTTCTGCCTGCCACCACAGCCAGGATACATCCTCCTCTATGTATGCTGCTTCTCAACGCAAGAGCTGCCCACACCAGGGCAAAAACATGAAAAACCACACATTTCTAATGGCACTTTCAGATTTGAACATGTAACTAGACGCAAGAGATCACAGTCCACAGCCTTGAATCCAATCTAGGTGTCAAAAACCGCCTATATACAGAGGAAACCGAGCTGAGCAACACCAGAAGTGCCAGCAGAAGGCAGGGAGAGTGTGCACAAAACCTGCTGCATGCGGGACACGTGGGATGGCCAGTGGGGAAGCGTGAGAGAAAGGCAGAGAGTGATGCTGCAGCACAGAGCACGTGGCAGGAGCAGAGGAGTGATGGAGAGGGGCCGGAGAGCCGCAAGCACACACACATGTGGGGCTGAGAGCATAACAGAGCTGAACATTTACTCTCACTTTACATTACGGATTTAATGGCTTTTAACAGGAGACTTTGTAAGCGATCAGGAATTGGAACAAAAGGAGCTGGGGGAATAATTATTCTAACCAGGGGAGCTAAAGAACATGGCAAAATTGCATGCTGAGCAATCACACTAATTAAAGGCACCCAGAAGAATCAGGATAGAAACGCCAAATGGTTTTCACTCTGCTGCCCTAATCCACTAACTGCCTCGTCACTTTGACTCCCACCAGCTGTGGGAAGGACAGCTCTGGGTGAGTCAGTTTGTAGCACTAAAGGATGGAGCTAAACAAGTGACATGGGGAGATTGGTCCTCTCTGCAGTGGGCTGAAGTGATGCTTGGCCTCTCTGATTGAATAGTGGCTGCTTTGTACCAGCAGCCCAGGGGGAGGACCAAATGCCCCCACAGCTTCCAGCTAAGCACCAAGGATCCAAACACACTTCCCAGAAAGCAGAACAGTTGCTGGCAACTACAAGCATGAGGCTAAACACAACCCACAGCCACAACCCTGGTCTTTTCAGACCAGTCAGACTTCTTGTGTGACTGCCTCTGCAACCAACTGTGTTAAGGGCTCAGCATGGTGGTCTGTCCTGGGCTGTGTCCAAGGAGCGTGTTTCCAGTGCCCCACCAGAGCTCTGGCAGCACTGAACATGCTTCTGCTTTGTCTGCACAGCTTTGGCCATCACCAGGTTGTGTCCACTCAGGTTGGTGCAGGGGCTTTCAAAGTTAAGGACATCTTTTGTGCAGGGAACATCATCCTGACCTACTGCTTAAAACGCCAGCTGGGGTTCATGCCATGATAGCATCGGAAAAGCAAGAGCTAACACTGCAGCATGGGCAAACTTTCACCCAGAAAAATCAGAGATTAGGAAAATGTCCATGTTGTAGGGGAAAGGAAATGAACACAATATTGCTCCAACAGACTAGAGGCTTTACAGACCCAAATAAAAACACCCATGAGCTCAGCGTGGTGTAAAACCCAAGACAGACTCCTCAAGGAGCTGCTGAGCCTCGACCTGTTGGGGGTGTCAGGGAAAGATCTTCCTTGGACATTGCTGGAGTCCAACCAGGCATTACATGCCAAGGCAAATGGATGCAGAAAACACTATTAACAGAACAAGACACATAGTGGTGAAATCCCATGCTGAGCACAAGGAAGTCTCTCTCTGTCCTTTCCAACCTCCAAGAGAGGTCCACCTCTGATCACTGCTTGGGTGAGATGTGAGTGCTTCTCTCTCCAGCCATGCAGACCCAGGTTTCGTTGCAGCAGCCGCTTGCACTGGCACAGAGTGAGAGCAGTACCTAGGGGAGGTGGGGCAGTAGAAAACCATTGCCATCAAGCAGCAGCTTTCTATTTAAGAAGCAATGGTTTGTTTGTTAATCAACAGGTCCATTAAGACAGAGCAAACACCTCTCTAATGGACACCCACAGGACCACAGGCTGAACAATCTGTGTATGGCATCTTTTGATTGATTCACCCTAAAGATCATCAAGTAAATGAAAGAGGATGTAATATTCCTGCAGGAAACATTCCACAGCGGATACATTGATTGCAACGCTCAGCCAGCTGCTGTGTGCCAGTCTTTTCTTAAAGAGACTTCATATTTGGTTCTCTGATTAAATATTTCAAAACTGAGAACAAATCAGGAACATTTGTTCAACCATGCCAGGCTCTTGGCCCATGGAGACCTGGTGCCCTGCCAAGGAGAATCACACAAGTGGCCAATGTCCAACCTGTTCCCTCTCCTCCTGATCTCAAGGCTCACGATCCCGTTCCCTTGGTCCCTGCCTGGCAACACAGATCCCTGCCACTCCACTGCCTGGCCTCTTCCTGCCACTGCTAAATCCTTGACCCAAGCCAAGGGAGCCTGCTTGGTGGCACACTAGGAACACAGATCTGTTGATTCATTTATTCAACTACTGCTTTCAGCTAAAGCTGTAAAATCATGGTCCTTTTTGCCTGCCAGTATCTCTCCGACTCCTGCTTTGTCACCACAACAAACCCATTTTTAATGGAAAACCCACTGACCAGGACAGGAGGAGGCAGGGCTGAGAATAAGGAATACCCTGAGAGCAAAGGAAGAAAGTCCAGGACCCAGAAGGAATAACAATGAAACCACCAGCTGGATAATTTGCCACACCAGCAATCCCAGCCGGCAGAGACAGTCCGTGAGCCAGAGCTGAGCACTTATTTCAATCTTCAGTTTGTAAAAGCAGGTTCTTTTTCCACAGATCAGACACTGGCCTGGCATCTCCTTTATGAGCTGCTGAAAAACCACCCTTTTCTGAATGAGTTCTATAAAAACACAGTGACACTTCCAGTCTGTGAGCAAGCTCTGACACAGTTCACCAAGCCACAGCCTTGGAGCTGTCAAAGTCTCCCTGAATGAGACCAGCAGGGCCAGGAGACCATGGCTGCTGCCACCACTTCTGAAACAACACACTTATTTCACATGCAAATGAGCCACACAAATTGAGACCGGACTCTCCTGTTCCCCTCTGAACTACTCAGAAATAACAGAGATGTAAGGCAGGTGAAGGGTCTTTGAGGCAGGTGAAACACAGGGGTACAGAGGACCGACCATCTAATTGGAGACAAAAGGAGAAAGCTAAACATTCACCCAGGTCCCACAGGGAAACACAGCTAACCCTCCCCTCTACCAAGAAAACATCCAGCCTGTTGGAATAATGACTCCTTGAGGCAAGTCAGAGGTGCCAGCAACTACAAATAGAGGCCTTTCTCTGCTGTAGCTTCCATTCTTTCTCCCCTTCAGTACCATCAGAAAAAAAAATAATAAAAAGAGCCTGCAGGTCCCATTCTGGCTGAACTACATGTACTGTCACAGCTAGGCAAGAAGGTAAGAGCTGCAGGTATAAACTTGGCTGTGGATGCTGGGCTCCTGCCCTCACTTCTTTTCAAAGAAAATAAAATCGAGTTTGTATCGACTACAGAGAAAACGAGACAACATTATACAGGACACGACCCTTCACAATCAAATTAGGTCATTGCAACTCCATAACCAGCACGGAATATGTAGCCCTGATAATATATAGGATCAAGGAGAATTATTTTATGCAGCAAACATTAAAAGACAAAAGGAAAATGAATTGTACCAGGACATCAAGCAAAACCGGAGTGTGAGATAAGTTTGGAGCAGCAGGAACAAACAGCAGGAACAAACAGCACTCCTGTCTCAGGGCTTCCCTCCCAAGCCCATCCAGTGTTCCCATTCAAACTGGCCTGCCACTTCTCAGAGCTGGCCATTGAAAACATGGCAAATGCTTGGAAATGTCTTTGCACAGCTTCCTGGCTTCCCCATCCCCAGAGCTCTGGTGGTTTCCAAAAGAGCAAAGCCACTATTCACAGAGCAGGTTTCCAGCCACGGCCCTCACTATGTCAGCAAAATGCCCACAGCCACAGGCTCAAGGTGCTGATTTTAGGAGTGCTGAGATCTGTTTAGATAGGGGACTTAACGTCCTACTTTTGCTGTAAGTCACCACTTCTGTGTCTATATATACACTGCACACAGATCATCAGAAAATAAAACCAAACGCAAGGTCCAGCTATGCAGACTTTTGCCATCATGGTTTGACACCCAGCTCTCCTCCCATCTCTCTCCCCAGCTCATGTCTCAAACATCCCCTGTCCATGCCCTCTCTTCCTTGGCATATCCCTACACAGGTCACCTCCCACCCTCTCTCCTCAATCTCCCATAGGAAAGCCCCCATCACCCAGCTACAGAGTAATCACCAGCAGAGACAAATCCATAAAGCTGCTTCAACCCAAACATCCCTCTACAAGAGGGGAGGGAGGTCTCAAGCAGTCCAGATGCATGTTGGTAGACATTTATGGTGATGTGGAGGCCACCACATGTCTCTGAAAAGGTGAGGTCAGGTTAGAACTAGGTTTAGCAGCAGTGCTGTTCATCAATACACTGGGATTTGTGAGGATCTAGATGCTCTGTGTGAGCTGGGAGGTGAGTACTGCCACCCCAGGCAGGTCAAAACCCAGCTCAGCACAACTCCCCAGTGCCTGTTTGACCTCATCAAGTGGAGGAATACGCATCCAATATATTCATCTTGCTCCATGCAGGAAGGAGAACACAAACCTTCCTAAAACCTATGACTTACATAGCAGTCTGTGGCAGTGGTTTCCCAACTGCATAATGAGTACATTAACTTTAGCTAAGCTGATTCTCCAGAGATGAAGAGATGGAAAAGAATAATCGAAGCAAACTGTGATAGAGTTTTTGATTAAGCAACTGATGATCAATAAAAGCTATCTGCAGGCCATGGAGTGCTAATGAGCCACCATTCCTGTAACAAAGAAACACCTGAGCCCACACGCCCCACCTGACACAGCCCACAGAGGTCAGCAAGACCTGCTCCTCCAGGACTGACAATGTGAGAACATGGGCCATCAAGTCCACAGGTCTCCCCTGCCCTTCTTCCTGCTAAATGGGCAACAGCAGAAGAAGGAAAAGAAATAACCTTAAGGAGGAATGTGGCTAAAAAGAGAGGAATGAAAGAGGTTAACAGCCCAATTCAAGGCTTCAGATGATGTATTTTGGGGGAAAAAATAAATTGCAAAGGCATTCATAACTTTCTCAGACAGCTCCATTAATTTAAAGAGGCCTTAGAGCTCTGCAGCTCTAACACCAGCAGCACATCCACAGCAGAGAGCAAGTAGGACCAGCCAGCTGGGCTACCAGCTCTCCACAAACAGGGAAGCCAACTGGGCTACCAGCTCTCTGCAACCATTGATGCAAGGCACAGTGACCCACAGCACACCCCACAGTTATTATCCCCATCAGTGATGTCACCACAAAGAAGTATTAAGTGTTGAATTTTAATACTTATTAATATCTTAAATTCATCCCCAAAGATTCTAAGGCATTAAAGAGTGGACTTTATAGAGAATTTCTCATAATAATGTAGCCACCTGTTTAATAGCAAGGCTGTGCAAGGGTTTCAGAGAGCAAGTGGGAAGGAGAGCTTCAAATTAAAGCTACAGAGAAGAGACAAGCCTCACATCAGCAGAGACATAGAATATCATTACCTCTGCCTGAATTTCACTGTAACTAATAATTTTACTTTTCCAGAAGTGTCCAGAGAACTGTTAGTGACCACAGGGAGCTGCTAGAATCTTTGTATTACATTTCCTCCCAAAGTTCCCTCATCTGACAGCCCAGCCCAGCCTGCCTACAAAAGGGATTTGTTTTCCCAAAACTCACTTAGCCTTCCCGTCCTTGGAGGGGCTAGGGAAAGCTGAGAAAAAAAAAAAAATCAGCAGACAGGATACCCTTTCTTGGAGTGTCCCAAAGGGAACAGAGAGGATGAACAGCACATTAGGATTTCTCCCCCAATTTCTCAAATTCTCACGGAACTGGGGTTTGCAATTGCCCTCTGCAGAGACTGCGTCAAGACAGATCATTAATACTGCTTGATGCTGAGGATCTTTTGTATTAAAAAAGCACTGCAATTACTTAGTTCAAATCTCTATATTATTCATAAGATCCATATCTATCACGGATATAGTATTTACACTGCTACGGGGAAATGTAATAAATAAGGCAATAAGAGCTTCCTTCCTCCAGGTCAAGATGAAAGCCCACATCTTGCAGAGTGGTGCTGTCCTTGGGCAGTGAGGCTCATACCCCAGGTTCCCTGCTCAATTCCTTCAGCCAGGAACCAAAACCAAAGTAAAAAATAACTGCTCTTCTTCTAAGCCCAGCACTCGGGCTCCAACCAGCTTCAACTCCAACCAAGTGGGCCAGGAGGCAATGCCTAGGTGGAATGAGGTCAGCAGAACTCCTAGGTGGTCAGCAAGGAAAGGTCTCTCCAGAATTAGTCAAGAGAGCAAAGCAGACACATGTTAGGCTGTGGCATGCCCCCCATGAAGATGGAAAGGGAGAATTTGGTCTAACCTACCTGGAAAGGAGCAGAAAAAGCTCAGAATTGTCATTTTGTGGGATCATAATATACAGCTGACAGCTCCAAGAACTTGTTTGTTCATCTAAACTCCTGATTCCAAAATACTGGCTGTAAAAGGACTTCAGGTGGCGAATCATAAACACACAACACGGTCCAGCAGGCTGAACATGGGCCAGACTGCTAGCTGTCAGCCACCCGGTGTGACCTTGAGCAAATTGATGTCTTTCCAGCTGCCTCTCCTCATCCATAAAACAGCGATGAAGATGCTTGGCAGCCCCTTGATGGGCTGGAAGGAGAAATGCCTCTTTCCAGGAAATGGCAGAGGTGCAAGATGCCAGGTTACTTCTTGTTAAGAAGAGGACAAACTATAGCCCATCCCTCAAATACTCAGCTGCCTGCTGTGCTCTCAGTAAGGTTCCCTTGACATTCGGGCTCTGCTAGGATCTATCATGAGAACAGGACAGTCCCACCTCACCCCATCTCTGGAATTTGCCCAGAATTTATTTTTAACACAGCCCTCAGTGTGAACATTTCTGGTGGGATTCATATGAATTCATGCTGATCTCTTACTCTGTGCTAGTCTCATCCTGGCTGCATCAATAGCCAGGACCCTTGAGAGAACAGACAGCACAATATCCCCCATCCTGAACAAGGTGTCCAACATGGGCCAGACAGAAAGCATTCTATTCTCCTTCCATGTGTAGGAAGGAAGCTTCAGGCAGTCACCTTGGATGGACCTTCTCTCGCTGTCTATGAGTAACTAACTTGTCCTAGAGCATAAGGCACACCAAACA
Source organism: Aegotheles bennettii (assembly GCA_013398125.1). NCBI lineage: Eukaryota > Metazoa > Chordata > Aves > Caprimulgiformes > Aegothelidae > Aegotheles > Aegotheles bennettii. The sequence continues at coordinate 642,148 of VZRW01011345.1, read as the reverse complement.
GGGCCCTCAGCTAGGCTAAAAATGACCTTTCAAAATCATGGAGCCCTTTGCCAAGCTCTTTATTTCTTCTTGGTTTTGGATTGTGAGCAGAAGCTGTGGTCCACCTGAGAGAAGACTTGAAGATTGGGCTGCAACTTCCTGGCATATCAAGACCTCAGGTATGGCTTGAGGCAGGAGGTCCTTTGCTTTGGTATATGCCTGATGGCCACCATCTCCCCTTGCTCAATGCTCCCTGTCAGTAACAGTGCAGAGATGTAAAATGACTGATACTTTTAATACAAAGAGCCTGTCATTTATTTATTAGCTAGCAACAGGCCCTGCAGTCCAGGATGGATGCATTATAAATCAACTGCATTTCTAGCCATTAAAAATTAATCCAATTCATAATGTAGGACACCCATAATTTCCTTATTAGTGTTGAATGTGAAGGATTTTTCTTTCTCCTCCCTTGGTTTTACTTTGCTTTTGCTTTCCCAAAGATCTTGCTCATCTGAGGATTAGTTTAGCTTAATCCTGAGAGAGGGAGGTGGAGGGGTGGGAAGGGCTGGAGGAAGAGAGACAAGGGCTAAAGTAATTTTGTTCCAGTGTTTTCTTCTAATTGCAAATTTGCCATATATACTTAGGAGACTTAGCTGCTTTGTCTCCTAGTCACACTTATGGGAGCCAGAGAAAGTGTTCTGAATTTAAGAGATGCTTGTGGGGGAAAAAAAAGAAAAAAAAACAGATCCCTTTTCCTTTGCAAAGGGGAAAAAAAAGGAGGTATGGTGGTGGGACAGGGAAGGATTATGTAAAACCTGATAAAATGTATTAGCAAGATAAGAACTAGTGCCTAAGCATTGTAAAACAGTACATTTCAAACAGATCAAACATATATAGGGTGTATAAATATATATGAAAAAAGGGTAGGTATAGTAACATTCAGACTCGGTGCTCCAATTCATCGAGGAAAACTAGGTCAGTAGGGCTGAAAAGGAGGTATGACAGTTTTGCAGACCGACAACTGTGACAGAGAACTCCAGGTACTGCTGCAACATCAGCGACAAATAGGAGCTTGGAAGTAACATCAGGAAAAGCTGAGTCTACATGAAGCTCTAAGTCATTGCTCAGTTTGAGTACTGCATCCCACAATGACCACGCTTAGCTGCAGACTGCAGGGCAGCCCCATTGCTGATGTACATACAGGAATTTTGATGCTTTCACTGACTCTGTTCCTCTCTCTTAAACAGATCTATCCAGGCAGGGAGGGAGGGGGGTGAAAAACAGACTTAAACAAGGTTCGGCATTAGGTAACTTGCAGTCTGGTTAGGAATGAGCATGCAGGAATCTAAAAATGGATTATGCAATAAACACTGCCATAATGGGAGACAAGCACAGGCATCAAGAGCAATCCTTACATGCTGTGAATTCAATGTACTTTTCACCTTGAGACACTTGCACACAAATCTTACATCAGCTACACGTGGAAATGGGTTTGCCAAGTTCTCAGCCCGGTCTGTTCACTTCAGTAAATCACACCGAGTTCAACAAGGCTGGTGCTTTACACTTAAGTGAGGTGTAAGACAGCTGCTTCAGGTCAGGGCTTCAGGAGCACACCAGCAGAAGTGGTGCTTCCATTAGCAGCAACAACTTTCTCCATTTCCATTGACCTCACTGGCAGTGAACCCACTCCTTGTCTGCACCCATGAGAACAACACAGTCAGAAGGATGCTGAGGCAGGTTGGAAATGTTCAGCAACCAAGAATGACAATTCCTGCATTTTTGTTATATTATACATGAAGCAATCGAGTTCTGCTCCACAGAGAGCAGCGCTGCTCTGCCTGGGAGGCACGAGCCACCACTGACTGCTCACACCACCTCCCCCAAGCCAGCACCACATTAGGCTGGGAAACAAAAGCCCCCTTTGACATCAGAAGCCCTTTAGGCAGAGTATCTATTTACGTGGGTCTTTCCCCAGCTTTCTGGACTGAATGGGGTATTTTGGGCTGTCTAGTCCAAAAAATGCATTCAAAGTAGGTTTTTAATTTTTTTTTTAAGAGCTCTACAGCTTCTCTGCTAGATCCTGGGCTGACTTCTTGTCCCACGGGGCAGCACTACTAATGATGTTCTTGCTGTGTGTGGTGTCGTGCAAAACTGCTCCAACTCTTAAACAATAGCAGCTATTTTTAACTAGGAATCGTAACTTATCCGGACAATGAACAAACGAGAGCCTGCAATCTTCTAACCAGAGAGACAGCTCCTGTCTGACCACAGTGAATCCCCATGTATTTCCAAAAGCTGGATTTTAAACCTGAAAACCAGCTTGGTCAGAACTAAACAGTCCCAACACAATGTTCTTGCAAACTCTTGGAGATATCGATGCCTTCTGGGGTACCCCATGGCCAGGTACCACAGGCACATCCCCCTCATCCCAGGAACACAGAGGTACCCCAGCATCAAGATACTTTCTCAGCAGCCAAGCGTTAGAAGCTGCGTTACACTCATTAAAAAGCAAGACAAATGTTTAACTGGTGGCCAAAAGAAATCAGTACCACAACTCTACCCACACACACCAGCCATTTTTAAAAGCAACCCACAGCAACATTCACACAATCAATGAGCCATCAGGAGAATACTCTTGAGCACCCTTCATTACCAGACCACCAGGGCTGCCAGAGTTTGCAATAACCTCAGGTCGTGCACTGTGTCACTACCTCTTGTCTTGCAGGGACAAAGCCAAGGGCATGAGGAGCATCGGCTGGTAAACAAAGCCCTTCTTTCTCTGGCATGGACTTCTTCAGGTTTAAGAGCACTGTGGGGTCAAGAGCACTACAAGCACAACTGGATAGGGAGCTGGGCATGCAGCCAACAACGTAGGGAATGAAAACCTGATTTTCTGGGCAAGGGGACAAGAAGGGGATGCTGGGCACAAGGGAAATTCAGTTCTGCTTTGGCAGGGGACAGAAGCAGTAATTTTAGTTGCTCACACTTTTCTGCAGATAACCTGCAACATCTGCTCTGGAAGCAACCAGCCAGAGCATACGGGTTTTCTTCAACATGCAAATATTTTGCAGGACATTCGCATCAGCACTTGGAGCTCAGAGCAGTTTCTATGAGGCAACCGCAAACCAGAAGGAAGGGCAATTTGGAAGCAGAAGGTCATGGCAGGGACCTCCAATGCCTTCCACCCGCTAGCAGCTGAGCAATGAGGTCAGGGCTTTTCCACCAAGCCAAGCCACAAACCCAGGCTTTGCTAGGACAAATGAGGAGACACAAAATAGAGTAGCAAAACACACATAACTGAGCACACAGCTACCCATAGGTCCTCATTAAATCCTCTAAAAGTATCTCTTATGGGTTGACCGAGAAGGACCAGACCATAAGATGGTGAGGAGCCCCAGTGCAGAAGAGTCTCAACCTACAAGCATCTACTACAGAGAAGTAATGGGCGTTGGGTCCTGCTGGAGAAGGCCCTGGGACTTTCATATTAGAGAAGAGGAAAAGAAAAGTTTGAAGGAACTGGAGAAACAGCAGAGACCTGTGAGAGGGACAGAGACCAGTACAGCCTGGCCCCAGGCCTATCACTGGCCAGCAGAGTGCTGCTCTCACTTCATACTGTGCTCAACTTTATATTGCCTGAAAATAACATTTGACAAGTCCTCGTATGCCTGGGGCAGGGGGAGGGGAAGACATGGAGAAAAGGAAAAGTTTCTCTTTTCCACTATCAACAGNACTGTGCTCAACTTTATATTGCCTTTATATTGCCTTTTTATATTGCTTTATATTTCTCTTTTCCACTATCAACACTTTCCGTTTTCTTCATTAGCCAAATAAAACTGCAAGCATTTGTGGCTTTATTTTTATTCTGTTGGGGTCTTTTTGGCAAAAATGGGAACATGAATTGACCAAAAATAGAAATACTGCATACTTTTTAGCTTCCCATGCCCAGGATAAACAAAACACACTAAACAGACAAAAAAAATTACAATGGCAAGGGTAAATATCCTTCCCATTTTTGTTTTTAAGACCTATTGGAAGCAGACGTAAGGAAATCTTATTTGTTTAAAAAACACGATTTTTGAAGTGACCACAATGTTCCTTTTAAACTGCACTACAATACAAGATAAAGACAGGGTACTGAGTGAAAGAGTGCTGATGGCGCTTTTATTGTGTGATTTGCCTTGTTTTTTTCTGAAGTACTTCTTTTTAGCCGATTACCATGTATTTACAGTTAGTGTAATTATATCTAATTACTTAATTAGCATGAATACGTGTAATTACTAACTTCAAATATGTAATTATGTCAGGGCAGCCTGTAATAAGTGAGGTTGAAAAAAACCCTCATTAGGACTCTACGGAAGGACGACTGCTCCACCCATGTGGAGAATGCATCCCAGTCCCCAGACTGTGCCAGTCCTGGAAAACACAGCCAGCTCCAGTCGTGTCTGGCAACAACCTCCACCAAAATCAAACCACTCGTCCCAAAACTCCAGCTTCACAGCACTGGTGGGAACCAAGCATCCACTGCTGGGAGGCAGACAGGCAATCTGCCCCCCAGATTCATTTCCTCCATCAAGGTTTCGGTGATTTTTCTCTGCTTTGTGTCATTCTTGAGAAGACCTTTTTGGTTGGACAAGAAATATGAGGGAACATAGCAACAGCAAAACTGTGCTGTGGCATTCAAATAAATCTTGAGAGATCAGATCCAGGGACTAATCTCTAATCTCTGATGCATTGTGCTGATAAAAAATTACTACTATTAAAATAAAACCGTTTTCTAAAATGTTTCTTCTGAAACATTACCAGTCTTTCCCCACAAAAACCTCCAGCTACTCACAATTACCCATTTTGGAAATCTGAATCCTGAACATCAGGAGATGGAGCTAAGGTTAAAAGTTGCTGTTACTGCCAAGAAGCAAATGTATGAAAATGATGTCCTACCAACAGCCTCATGAACTTCTTTCAAGCTGATGGTCCCTTTTTTTTTTCCACTGATCAGGAGCTCTCCGTTGTAATGAGCTGACTTCTCCTGCCCAGAAGGACTGATACCCACTTTCTGGACACAAATGAGGGTGCACAGGATCATGTTTCACGTTACCAAAACCCCTGACCACAGGGTGAAGCTATCTGGTAGTACACCCTCTCTCATCACATATTCTGTCCACAGTGCTTGCTCCAAAACGTCTCGTTCTTCTCCTCTCATCTGTTTATTTCCAAGTATAGAGAGGTGCAATCTCAGCACAACCTGTCACTCCTCCTGCTGACACATGCCAATCAGATATGTCACTTGGTTTCTCTTCCGTGTGCAGAAGATCAGGAGAAAAAGACTGTTTTAGCTTGTTCTTCTGAAATTGATTTGTTGTTGGACTGTCCCCGCTGCCAAGCCCTTTGCTTAAGCCTTCAGGTAGGGCTGAGGATGGCTGAAACAAGGTTGCAAACTCTAGTGATGCCCAGCATGCCATGGAGTTAAAGATTGGAGAAGCATCTTCTCAAAGACTTGATGCTTCATCATGAGAAAACAGGATGATGCAGTTTCTTCCACAGCTTTTGGAGAAGCCCTCAGCCAGGAAGGGAAAGAGGATCCTGAGCCAACCTTGTCCCTCCTGCTCCTCTAAATCAGACAGGAGCCAACAGGAGGTAAGAGAGAACAGCAAAAATCAGAAAACCAGAGGTGAGAGCTGGTTCCTGCACCCTTCATCCCATCGATGCGAGGACAGCACATCGCCCATGAGGAACATGTCCCTGTCTCCTTGAGGACATGTTAATGAGAAAAGCCCACAGGACAGCATTGCACAGTGGGAGAGGGGCTGCAACTCCACAGGAGCTGCTCTCCATATTTCAGCTGCAATTCCATTATGCAGAGCTAAGTGGCTGGGAATAAACATCCGTCATTCCTGCGTGATAAGCGATGTTTGCTAGTATAGAAGGTGACAGAAATCTATATCACATCAATGTACTATTAATACTGCATTAAGCATATAGAGTTTGCTCTCCTCATTGCAGCACAGTAATGGGTTTCGGCATGTCCTCAATCCAGGCAACATCCAAGAGCACAGGGATGCTTGCAGGAGGAATGAAGGAGAAAAGCTTCACAACAGAGAGAGAAATTGCTTGCTGAAGATGTTGCTCTAGCAACATCTCAGTGCAAAGGGGAGATGCTGGGTGCCATGGAGCACCTTTGCTCACAGCTGGATGGCAGCTCTGCAGGAAGTGGGTGGCAGGAGGGAGGTGACAGCTGGCATCAGTACAGGCTCAGCTGGGTTTCGAGGCACTCCTCAGCCCAGAGGAGGTCTCTCCACAAGTGGCAGCACATGAAGAAGTGTTTGTGTCCAAGCTCTGCACAGGGGGAAAGAAAAACCCTCCAGCATGAAAACCAAGGGGAGAACAGGAGCAACAAATATTCTCCAGCCTAGGTTTAAGTTGAGCAGAGCACATCACTTCAAACAAACCCCTTACAGTGAAAGCTCCCTAAAGCATGGTTAATTTAAAAGGTGAATTAGGAAACTTTCCAGCCTCAAGCAAAGCCACCAGTTAAGTCAGAAGTTTTGCCCAAGTAAAATCCTGGGGACTAAAATACAAGACACTAAATCCAACCCTGCCTGAGGTCCAGAAGCCTGGGTTTTGCCCTGTGAATGACAAGCAAATTGAAAGAATATAAAGGCTTCCAGACTGCCAGCATCCAGCTGTGATTTGCCTCTTGTTAGAGTGCCTGGAGCAGGGTTTGTTTTCAGCCTCACTGCCTTGCATCCCTGGGACACCTGGAGCTCAGAGGCAGCAACCTGATGCAGATTTTCCAGCATGGCAGTTGTCACCAGTGTTGCAATTCCACCCCGTGGCACCTTCCACAGAAGTGGCTCCTGATGCCACCCCCAAGCATCTGTGTGAACTCTTCAGATCCTAACCAAATATCCCTGTGAAACTCTGAGGCCAAATCCTGCTGCAAGCAACTTCCCCTGCAACCTGCCCAGTTCTGAGAAGCCCCACAGGGCAAATGCTCAGAGCACAACTTAATCCTTTGAGGTTTAAGCTCTGCTAGGGCACAGCTGCAACAGCACCCACCTATGGCAATGGTCAGCACATAGATTAAAGAGATTTGAGAGAGCACAGGAGGGAAAGGAAAAAAATAAAGCTGGGGATCCCCCCTCCCAAGCCATCAGATTTTGTAAATCATTTTGAGATGAGGTGCTATAAGAAATGTAAAATATATAATTAACGGCACAGAAAAACCACGCTACATTCAGCTTCTCTGCTCCTGCCTAATCGCTGCCCTCCTCCTCCCCTCTCCACAAACAGACCAAATTTAGCACATTAAAGTGACAAGCAAAGGAGAGCTGGGTGGCGCTCATTGGGTACACCCCATCACTCCAGCAAGCAAAGCACAGTGAGAACAGCTCAGACACCCGCTCAAAGTGCCCGAAGGGGCTGCCCCAGGGACACCTCCACAGGAGCAGCAGCTGCGGCTCCCCTTCCCCTGACCAGAGGAGCAGTGGCCAAGAAGCAGGCCATTCTGCAGCCTGGGAGATCAGCCTTCTCCCTGTTTCCAGGGGCTGAGTTACATCTCATGAGTCAACAGCAGCCAAGGGGAGAGGAGGCGACTCCAGTGCAGCACTCCCTGCCTTTGCCTAGAGCACCGAGATAGCACAAGTTGGGGGTTTCCCCCCTTCTCTTTTTTTTTTCCCCAAAAGTTTTGTTTTTCCAGTTCTAGCTGGAACCAAGAGACACCAAAACCATGAGCAATAGCAGGAGAGGAACATTATCCAAACCCGCTCCATTGCTTTGCTTGCATTTCAGAGCTGGTAAGAGGCCTGGGAGAAATCAACTACCAGCTGAGAGCCATGTGTCCGAGAGGGCTGCATCTCACCACTCACAAGGGAAGTGATGCAGGACTCTCAGAAAAACATCTTTTTACCCAGCACTTTTTTTTTTTACGCTCAGAATTTAGGAACGCAAAACAGAGAGGACCAGTCAATCACCACCTGCTAACCTAATGAGCCCAGTTCACAACCTAGATCCATACAGGGAAGATGCACAAGATTACAGAAGCTCGTGAGAACAAGACATCCAGTATTAAGCTTCCTGTTCTTTATCTCCACACACCTGTTCCATCTATGGTCACGTGTCCTGAGCATCTCCCTGGCCTGGCAGGGAGCCAAAGAGGCAGCCCCGTGGCTGGGAAACTGCTGGAGGAGGAAGGGGAGGCAGGTCCTTTCCCTGGCCAGGCAGGTGTCATGTCCATCTCCGTGCTCCCAGGCGGCTCTTGCTCATGCCTGGGACCTCGCGCTTGGAGCCAGCAAGGCAGAGCCTGGTTTCAGATGGCATTTTCAGGCAAAGGGGAAGGTGACTGGTGGGTGGTGGAGGAAGGGTGAAGGGAGGTGAAGGTGAGGGTGGAAATTCTTCTCTGGAAGCACCTACATGTATGTTGTGATTTCTGAGACCTGAGATTCACTTTGGTTTCTGGACCATACCAAGACCCACTCTCCTCAAAAACCTCCTTCTCTTCTTCCTCATCCTCTTAACTTTGTCCTCCTCACCCTCCTTCCCCCATCCCCCCAACCCATCCCCTGGTCCTCGCAGGGGGTTCCAGCCGGTTCGGGCACTCACACGTGTCTGGCTTGTGGCAGTTGTGACCTTGTCGGAAGTACTGGGGGTTCTCGATGACAGGAATGCGGGTCATGCCAATCACCACTGTGTCCGGGCCAGCGTCCAGGGATGAGGGCGTCGTGATGCCGTGGTTGATGTGGTGGAGGGGACTGGCTGAATCCTCCTCTCCGCTGATCACTGCCACGGGACCTGCAAACACCACACACATCCATCAGGCACAATAAGGAAGAGGGGACCCGCGATCCCTGCTAACCGTGCAGGTACCTATCACTGTGGATTGGCAGTGGATCACCACTAGCCCATGGACAGGATGCTTGTCCTGGCACCCCTGGCAGTTGGCCCATCCCCAGACAGCTCATAAGACAAGGAAGACACCTCAAGTTTTCTTCCCTAGTTTTGGGGTACCAGGCTGACAATCCTGCAGGGGTTAAAGTAGCTACAGGTGACACCACAACAGAGGTGAGTGATGCACAAAGTCCTCTCCTAGCGCTGTCACAAGCTAGATCAGTCTCTGTGGTGCTTGTATACCTTGGCATCATGAGCTTGGCAAAATATGTAACTGACCTTCGACTGGAGAAGCATCACCCCCAAAGAAGATCTATTTTACCGCTAAGCCATATTCACATTTCTCTTGCCCAATGTGTTGCCCATTTGTCTCCCCTCCTCCAGTTTCACCTGGGCACACACATGGAGACCTTGGTCAGGCTGATGCCTGCAGAGACTTGCGATGTACTGGAGCAGATCCTGCTTGGCTCATGTTGTGTTCCACCACTACAAATGACAACATCTCCCTCTTACTCTGAAAAGCTCACAACACCATCAGACAGGCAAGGAAATGAGGCAAAGTAGTGACCCCTCCAAGATGGGAGTAATGGGAGTCTCCCATCCCTCCACAGCCTCTCTAATGCTCATTATTTGCTCTCACTGGAGCAAGGACACAGAGTTTCCCTTAAGATGAGACATGTGCCATGCTTGCATGCCTTGGAGGACATAGGCACCCAAGGAAGTCAGAGAGGAGAGGCCCCAGCAAAACATAGAGAAGTCAGCACCACAACCTTTAGGCTGAGCTGCAAAGAAAACAGAAGATTCTGTCCTCTTTGTCTCCTCTAATTCATCTGCCACCTTCTCAAGTACTTCTTAACTTCCAATCCCCCACCTGCTGCTTGCTCACAGGACCTGTTTTTGATCCCCACAAGACTGACAGGGACTTAGTAGAGAGCTCGAAGTGGTCCCTCTGCACTGAACCTCATGCAAAGTCCTGAAGTTGCTGCTCCATGAGCACTGAGACCTCAGCACCCATTTCCTTGGTCAACGTACAGAAGAGACCTTCCTACACTCCACCAGCACCCCAGCCAAATGCTGCCCTCCTAGGCTGGTCCACATGCCTCCTCCAAGTGCCACAGCATGCACTTACACATCCCTGTCTGCCTTCATGGAGCAGGTCCCCAGAACACCAGAATGCCCAAATGCACCCACATTGACCTCTCTCCTGCAGACGGCCAGCCAGCAACTGTACTCTAAGTCTTTCAGTCTCCTGCCCCAGCCATGACTTCTTATAACCAAGTGCCTGCACCTAAGAGTATCACTGCTCCAATCTTGCCCTAACCAATGGCAGGCTTATTCCTATAGGTAAAATCAAGTGGTGAAGGAAAGAACATCCAGACCTGAAAGCCAAGGCCTGCCAGTGGCCTGCTCCCACACAGAGCTATTTCACAATACTCAGCTGTACTTCAATTTTTGGCTTATGCTTTATTTTATTTTTAGCCCTTCTAACTTCAGCCTTTGCTATCAGCTGCCAAAGCTGGAAACCTCAGGGGACATCAGGCCTTAATACATTCCCCACTTCCATCTTTTCTCACCCATCCTGGTGTCTGACCTGCCAATCAACATCACAAACACCTCCAGCACAAGGTGAAACCCTTTAATCTGTGCTGCAGCCAGTCATGCTGTGTAAACACAGGATCCTGAGGAGCTGGGCAACGTGGGGACTGCACATGACCTTCCACAAGGAGCTCCCTTGTATATTCACATGGGAAGAAAAACCACTCAACTGAAGATGCTCCTTTTCTCCTGTCTGAATGCTACCAGGGGCCATCAGAAGCTCAAGCAAAACCAAGCAGAGACACAGCATTGAGGCTTCAAACCTATTCAGAGAAGCCTTTTACCTACGTCACATAGAAAATGCCTCTCTCCCATCAGCAATCTATTCTAATCACACAACTACTTCATTATGTAGCACCAGCAACAAAGAGAAGAGTCTTCAAGCCATTTCACTCTCTGAAGCTTCTGGGAGGACGAGGCAAACAGCGGCTCCGTGCAGTCATTCTGCCTGCATTAATCTAAGTCTAAAGGCTGCTCATTTGTGAAGCTTCAAGTGTCGGTTTTTTCTTCCAAGCAGGATATAATAAAGTTATTGTGTAATTAGCAGCGTCCTAGCAGCCGTGACAGGTGTTTTAGTCACAAGGAAAAAAAGGTCTCTCCCTTTATTGTGAATTCCTTCTGGCAGGCTCTGGCTTTTTTTACGCTACTCCCCGGGCCCACAACACTTCCAGCTTCTGAGACACAAAGCAAAATTCAGCTCTTGCTGCAAGATGCCTCTGCTGGGACTACACACACTGTATTTCTCCACACACTAAAAGCAAACAGGCAATTTCATTTTGAATTACTTTTTGTTCTTTCACGTTGTCAAGTCTTTCACATGCAAACCAGGAGGATTGGTACCCTGCACCACTGGCTGGCCCGGCTGTGGTGGCAGGGGGAGGCCTCTGCGTTACAAGATGCAGCTCACAAAACAGGCCATAAAAATATCACCTGGTATAGGTTGATGTAAATAATTTGAGGAGAGACCATAAAGACCTCCTTTGCAGTGGAAGAGGCTATTGAGGGCTTATTGTTTTTCCTAAGCAGTCAAGGTGTTGCTTCAAAGGGAGGTACCTAATCACACAGTGGGATGTGAAAGGCCTCTCTAGTGAGTGACGTGAAGTCTTCACTGTCCTCTGCTTTGAGAGCAGAAATCACACCTTTGTGACAAGGAGCAAAGAGGACATCTCCTGCAGCATAAATACTGGAGAGAGATGGTTGTTTTCATCACCAGCCATGGGATGTACGTCCATGGCTGGCACAGACCTTGCTGGGGATGTAGTCCCCAGTTCTCAGGGGCTCACAAAGTCCTGCCAGCACGTAACCCTTGCTGTCATCGCTTATACAGCACCTCCTTACTTTTAAGAAACACAGATCAAAGCAGTGGTCCTCTGGCACAAGCAGGTTAGAAGGACACAGCTACATCTAAAAGAATAGGGTATGACCAAGGAGGTTGGGTACTTGTGAAACTAAAGCACAGCCAGCATCTTTTGTCCAATGTTCTGTGCAAACATGAGGCAAACTTTAAAAGCACCATTGATCTTATCTAAACAGTGTTCTTACCTAGAAAGGTTGGACCAGATGATCCTTGAGGTCTCTTCCAACCTGGCATTTTATGATTCTGTGATTGATATCAAGCAGTTGCTGATCACTTTTACAGGTTTGACTATTGCTCTGACACTCAAAATACATACCACCATTAGTAACACCTGGAAATAAAACGGCTACCCAGACATCAACTTTTTTAATCTGTCTCAGCAATAGCATATTTTTTTTGCTGTTAAGTAGGTAAAGAGGTTGAGTTTCTGATGTATAATGCTCATGAATGGCTTTATGGGAAGAATTCTCACTGGCTTCAGCAGTGCATTTTCCAGGCAACGTTAAAGGAAAAAATGGACTAAAAAGTAAAAGAGTACAGTTTTTAAGATTCAGGTTTACCTTCCACTTGACAGAGAAATGGGCAGAGGGACATAGAAAAGAAGCCAGTATTGTACTGTAATAATGCAGAATAATAGTCAAGGGTAGCCTGAGGTAACTCCTGAGATGCCATCCTATGATCTTAAAAGACAATATAAAATATTTTGAAGCTCCTCTGAAACTTAAAATCTAAACAGTGGTGCAGTAGCTGTTTCTCTGAATAAATCAACCTGTACTATGGACAAATGTATTATGGATATTAACTATAAAAAGAGTCTATTTGTTAATACTTTAAGAAGCCTTTATATGTTCTGAGCATTGAACACGTCACATCTATACTCAAAGGCTTTCAAAGGCTTTCCTTCCATCCAAGTAGGGGTCTCACTGGCCAGCAGCATCCACACTGCCTGCAAGGACAGTGTTTAACTGTTCCCCATGGAAAGCCCATGCAGTTTTCCTGCCAAGGAAGCAATCAACAGTGGTGATGGAGCCACAGAGCTACAGGGAAAGGCTGGGGAGATATTAACGATGCCCCAGGGGTACCCCTGGACAAAGAAGTGATCAACCACTGCTCCAGCCCAGCAGTACAGCCACTGCCAACCTGCTCCTTCACAACACCAGTGGGAGAGTCAACCACGACAACCAGAAAATTAGGATCAAAATTAATCTGATGGTAATCTAAGAGCATCAAAGCAGCTTGAAAACGTTGCTTTTGAAACCGTCACAAGGAGTAATGCTGTTCCTCCTTCCCTCCCACATCAACTCTACAGCTCCTCTTTCCCAAGAAAAATGCCTCATTCAATCACCACCATTCCTGGCCTTATCTCATCTTCTTTTCTCCCTCAGCCTCCTGGTCAGGATATGCTACATCCATTCCAGCAGTGCCCCAGCTCTTCTTGTTTGGCATTCATCCCGATATTATCATCTCTACAAATACAGAGCAAATACTCATTCAGATTGCCCCAAAATCTCTTCTTGCCAGAAAATCTTCTATCGTCCTCTATTCAGGACTCTTCCCTGTGACTAAACTGGATTTTGGCCTGGTGTTTTCCTTCATCTCCTCATTTATCTGGAAGTTCTATATAACAGGATATACCTTTTCATCCATGTCTGTGAATCACCTGGTTCATTCAGTGTGATATGGACAACTCGTTACTTAAGGAAAATAAAACAAGTAGTAATAAATAGCTTAGGGAGCCCCTGTTTGCATGATCATATCATTATGGTAAATTATTTATCAATGCTAAGAGCTATACTTTCTGATAAAACATAGGCTCAGGAATATAGGGTACTTTATAAATAACCACAGATTAGAGAAGATAAGATAATGGTCACTTCATACACATCTGTAACATAATGAATGCTCCAAGGCAGACAGGTGAAGAAACAACAAAAACTCCAGCTTGCTATTACAGTAACCTCTCCAAAGCAACAAAAATGATTGAAGGCATAGAAAACATGACCTCTAAGGGAAAACTAAAAGAATTATGCTTTGTGTGGAGAGGAGACGACTGAAGGGACACGTGATAACAGCCTTCAAATATGTAAAAGGTTGCTGCAAAGAGATACGTAATAGCTGTTCTCCATGTCCACTGGGGATAAAACAAGAAATAATAGGTTTAAATTGCACTGAGGGAGATTAGGGTTTGAATGTTTTCCCTAATGCCTAGCAGTACGGATGGTTGAGCACTGGAACAGATAACCCAGGGATGCTGCAGAGGCTCAGCCACTGCTGGGCTGGAAAGCAAAAGGTTAAAAAAGCTTCTTTCAAGGACAGTTCATCTACAGGGCCTGATGCTGCTCAGAGCCCTCCCAGGCTGCAGCACTTTTCACCTGCAACCAAACAGCATGCAGCAAGCCTGACTGAGTCAAAGAAGTGTTTGGACAATACTCTCAGGCACATGGTGTGACTCCTGGGGTTCCCTGAAAAGGCACAGGAGTTGGACTTGATGATGCTGGAGGGTTTCTTCCAATTTGCCATGTTCTATGATTCCATCCAGGAGTGTCCTTCCCTTCTTGATGCTTCTAAAGAAACTCCAAGCAGGGACCTCACCAGCGCTGCAGACCAGGTTTGGGCAGCATCTGAGGCATCATGGGTGCAGCACTGGACCTATATGGGGCCATGGTCCCTCTAGCATAGTTTCAGATAGGAAAACCCCATCCACAGGTCAGAAACTGAGTTTGCTGAAGCAGAGAGCGATGAGGCAAGTGCTCAGGGCTGCAGGGCAAACCCCCTCTCACCAACTATGCCTCAGGGAGCTGTCACTCAGAACATCAGGTTTTTTATCAAAAATGATCACTGCTAGAGCTAATTGTGGCATCCACATTTGCCTGTGTAATATAAAGGAGCCATATAATTAACCTACTTAATTAGGAACTGTATATGACCCATAACTAATAAAAAAAAATGCTCTCCTAGTAAAGTGGGTCACCATGCATTGTAAAGCAAGTGCTGAAGCAGACCTCATTAAACTCCAAATATATATCATATATAAAATCTCCACCTCCTCTGACTTCAAACCTCTGTTGGCATTTCCATATTTCCCTGATCTTAATCTTAAATGCTGTTCTTCAAAGGGCCATATCACCAACCAGCAGGTAGGTAGTTCCAAGGCAGGATCTCTCAGCCTAGCTTTACAACTCAGAACTATACCTATGCACATATACATTTATTTTTAATGCAGATAGAAAACTAACACCAAACTTCAGCTTATCAGGAAAAACAAATAAATAAATACAAATGTTAAAAAACATTCCAACCTTTTGCTGGAGCTGAAATCAAACCATCCCCCAGGGCTGCTCTCTGCACCAGCAAGGAAGGGAACTGAAGCTCATAAAACAATAAGCGAAAGCACAACAAATACAATTAAAAATCTAGCCATGCTCAGAGCAAGATTGCATTTACTGTCTCATAAAGAGAACCTCGTCCTGTCAAGCAAACAAAAGGAAATCAATTTCTTAATTTTTATTGGCAGATGTAGGCATGGGGCCAAGTCAGCTCTCGGTGCCTGCATGGGACCTGCTTGGAGCTAGCATGCTGTGGGCTCCTGCCCATTCCCTGCCCTCCCACAATGGGAAGCAGCCACTTCTCCTCATCCCCAGGGCTGCCAATCCCAGCCACAGGATGGTCCATCACATGGTGCCTCTTCTTCTGAGTCGTAGCAGATCCCTCAACTTGTACAAAACGCTCAGCTTTAAGCAGAGACACACACACACACACAATTACAGCTCTGTGTGTTTGCATTGTCACCACCACCTCAACCAGGTCCAAGCAGCTTTTCCCACAACCATACAGCTCAGTTCTGTCTCCCTGCTCCAAATTCATCCCCCATTCTCCCTGCATCCTTGCACAACCCCTGCAACGTACCACAGGAGCTGGAGGACATTGCTGGAGGACATTGCTGGAGAGGCTGGCCCATGTAGCACAGCTCTGACCCAAAGCATGCTGTGGCCAGCTGTGGAGACTGCAAAGGTGCCAACCCCTCCTTTGCCATGGCCCACGGGGGCAGAATCTCCCATCAGCTTTTGGGGGAAACTTGATTATAAAAAGTCATATCCTTGAGCTTTGCAGGCAGATGAAGACTCTAAGAACATACATTTGAGCTCTCAAAAGGGTCTACTTGAAATCCTCAGCTTCCAGCCCTTCTAGCAGCAAAGGCAGGAGAAAATGGCCAAGCAGCAATTCATTTTCCCTTCTCCTGAAAAAGCTGATGAGGCCCTGACCATCTTGAGGAGCTGAAAATCCCACTGACTTTCAGGGTGAAAAGGAGAAAGGGACAGGCACGGGGGCCCTGCACCCATTGCTGCTTGGGTTGGACATGTGGCTTTTCCCCCCCACACTGTTACCACTTTCCACCCTCTTATAAATTGCAGATGAATTACTGTATTAAAAAAGGGCTGTCAGATTATGGTCAGTGGGAGATCCTCAAAGCACTTTCTTTCCTGATGAAACAGTCTGTCAGAATGCTGCCTTCTACAGAAATCCCTTTCCCTCTTTACATACTAACATTTCCTTCTCATTTTTTCAGGTGTTTACAGGGGGAGAAGGCAGCTCTCACTGCAAAAGGGGATGCACCAGGGTGGAGGGGCCACAGCAGCCCTGTCCATCTTCCCCTTGCCAATTCCAGCCTCCAGCCACCTTGGCAGATCCATTATGGAACATCAGTCCCAACTCAGCAGTGGAGGATCCCCAAACCTCTTCCACTCCTCCCATGTCCTTTTCTTCTCAGGTTTATTTATTGAGCTTAGACACGAATACTTATATACTCACACTCAGGAATGGAAACATTAAGATCAAATCGTATAAAATATAAAGTCAATGCATATGACAGCACAAATGCATAAATCCAGCAGAACAAGCAACAGAAAATGCTTACAGTAAAAATGACGAGACAATCTGATAATTAAAAAGGGAATGGAACTGACAAGCCAGGGCCATGCATGGCAGCAAAGCCAGCCAGCACCCACAGGAAGGCAAAGCAGGAAATTTTACATCTAGGCTTAAAGCTCCTGACCCAGCAGTACCAAATATCTCCAACTCAGAAAGAATACAACCACGAAAGAGACAGCATACAGGGCACAGGGGTAACCAGGAAAACATTTCGGATCCTGCAATGTGAGGATCTGTTGGCTTTTTAAGTATAGACTAAGCCAACGCCTTCTCCCATGTAATAAGGGATGGATACTGCAGGGATGAAGAAGGTATTTTCATTTGGCAGCGCTGGCACTGAGATCAAATTCATCAGCTTCCACCATTTCCCCCACTCCCAGGTCACAAGCCAATTTCTCCCACTGTTGGGCATGCACACTCCCCCCATGGGGTGTGAGGAGCCAGCCAGGGTCCAACACATCCACCCCTGTGAGATGACATCTTGGTGTGGCAGAGCCAGCACCAGCAGCTCCCACAGCAAAGAAACACATGCCAGGATGAGATGGGAGGAGTGACTGGGGGCACCTGGGGATGTGGCATCTGTGCACAGCCGAACCTCCTGCATGGCCCTGCTGCAGCCCTCCTGCCCCAGTCCCAGGGTCAAGGCTCAGAAAGGGCTGGTGGGGCACAATAGGCAGCTGTTGGGTACCAGACACACAATGATACAGCAAAACAAAGTTCTCATTTTTATCACCCAGGTGCAAGGACATAATTTCCATCCATCTTTACAGGACCAGCTCCACTTGAAGCCCAAACCTCATTTTCTTCCCCCAGGTCTCCATCACCCCACTGCACCCAGATCCCAGATCCAGAGCTGGGCACTATCCTGCCTGCCCCAAATCCTCCACTTTACCTTTTTTTCCCCATTCTTCCTCTTGACTAGAGATCTGCCTCTTGGGTTTTTTTTGTTCCAAAGTCACCAAGCTGTCACCTCAGGGGCACCTTGAACTCCAGAGCTGTGCAAGGCTTTACAAGGCAAGAGCTGGGCAGTGGCTGGGTAAAGCCCTCAGCAGCACCTATTAATCTCCTGGCTCACTCATCCCTATCACAGACACATCGTAAAAATGATATAAGCATTTCATTCAAACAGAGTTGGAAGAGCACGGGGCCAATTGATTTCCAGTATGTCTGCTCTTTACCTCCAGGTATAAATACAACAGCAAAATCAATCGGACTAACATCATATCAGCTTTCTAATCTCTTCTTTTCACAAGATGCACTTTATATACTGTGGCGTTTCCAATAGCTTATCTACAGGAGGCCCCAGCACCTTCACACCTCCCAGCCTGCCCATGTGCAGCCAATTCTTCTCTTCTGGCCCCTCCAGTGGAAAACTTCAGGTTCTACAGAGATCCAAAACCACAGTTCTTTCCCTGTTACATACAGGAGATGTGGACATGTCTCCCAAAGCAAAGCACCTTATCCATGTAAGAGCAATGCTGACACACACTTGCTGTGCCCTGGGTCATGTTAGTACTTGCTAAAAGGGAGGTGCTTCCTCACATCCCTTCCTGAGTGGATGGCGGCTTGCTCAGGGTTGATGGGCACCCGGGCATGCTAAGATCTGCTGTCAAGCACACCAAGGGAGACATTCCAACCAATACAGGGATGCAGGCAAGGCACCAGCAGTGTACACTTTCGCCTCACCCTCAGGACCCCATGGCTATACTCACCTAGGGGCCCACATGTGGCCCTGGTGGCATTTTATCTCCTTGTGAGCATCCAACACCCAGAAGCTGAGTGACCCCAGGCAAACACCCAAGCCCAGGGCAGGGCTGCCCACTCAGCACTGAGCGGACACATTTCCTTTCTGCATCTCCAATTTATCATCAGCCAAAGGCTTTTATCCTTTCTCCTGGCCCACAGCCACCACAGAGTGAGACTGTGACATACTGATAAACATTTTCCCCGAGTCCTTGCTCGGGTGAACTTGTGAACACAGCGTGAGGCTGGAAAAAGGGCTGCCTGGCAAGACGTCAAGGGGCCATCTTCTGCAAACTGCAGCTCAGCACCGAGGCGATGCTCTCACCCGCCTTAAACCAGACCTTGGCTGAACAGCTGCAAGATGGAGAGGAAAGCAGATGGTTTAACCTACGTCTCAGTCTTATCCTCAATTTAGCCAGCAGAGGCTGTGGTAACTGCACCAGCTTCAAGGCTGGCCAGCATTGGGCGAAAGCTTTGGGACGTGGTATCTAACCCATACAGCATAGAGGTCCCTTAGTATGAAGGGGCCACAAGCAATGTTACAGGAACTCATGTCTATGCCTGGAAATACCCAAAACAATGAGAACCAGTGAAGATCTCAGAAGCCACACCTGAAACCACTACTGACCTCCTGCCCAAGGGTTTTCCTGATTTTTGCCCGAGATCAGTGCCCAACACTGCCTAATAAACACCATCCATGGAGAGAAAGCCTTACCAGCAGCAGCTCCGCAGCACAAGCCAGGGCAGCAGCACACACATCCCACTGGTCAGGACCACCACACACTGAAGGCAAGCTTTGGGCATGTTCCTCATCAGCTCCTTGTCCAGGTCCACCAGTCACCTCTGTCCCCCTCCCACTGCTCCCTTCCCTTGGTGGCTGCAAGATCAGTTGTGGGTCATCTTGATCTACTTGGAAAGCTTAACCACCATGAAAGCAAACTGCTTGTCCTCTGGCTCCAATCTCTTACTGAAATTAGCGCCAATGGAAGTGTCACTATCAATTTCATAATGTTATTGGATGGACGTAAAACTGGGCCAAGTCCCATATTCCTGACAGGCCATCAAAGGGGTGGGGATTATGGGTAAGGAGACAGGCAGTCCTGGCAGGAAAGGCAAAGGCTCCAGATCAATTAGCCTGACGAGGCTATCTTCCAGCCACATCACTTCATGCTGACACCAGCACCTTCCCCCTGGAGCCCAGCCACCCCTGCACCGAGAAGGTTTATTTTCTCCAGAGGTAACTGCATCCCCTCTCCAAATACCCAATTTATGACACTCCTGAGACACTGAAGGATTTTGCTGTCATTACAGGACATTAATTTTCAGACCTCATTTTGGTTTAATATTCTGTCAAGATAAAAAAATAAAATCACACATTTAAAAAAATAAATGAACATTTCACTCTGCATTGCTCAGAGGTTTCAGATGGAAGCAGTGCTCGAAATGTAAAATACCTGGCACAACACATGGTTTGTCTTTGCTCTGTTTTTCTTCTTGGTGTTTTTTCAAGATCCTGCTTGGACCATGAAACTAAACTGGTCAGTACCACCATCTGGTTCTCATGCAGTAATTAATAGTGCTTGTAATTTTTCAAACAAAAATAGTTTTCGATTGTTGCTTTTTTGGTCAACTTTTGACCTTTTTGGTTTTAAATAGAATTTTTATGAAAACATCAAGCAGCCATCGAGGCTGCAGATGTCAATGAACTGGGTTCACTTCCAGCAGACGCCTCGCAAGCCCAGTCCCTGCCAACAAGTGAGCAACTGCATCCGCTAAGGGTGCAAATTTGTAGACCCAGACTTAAAATCAGACCCACAATGTTTACTTTCAAACCAAAAGATAAATCCTTACATGGTCAAAAAATAATAAAAAATCCTTGCAATCATAGTTTGGCTTAGTTCATGCATGCGAGCAATGAAAATTTAGAACTTCTGCCTCTCAGGAAGTCAATTCTTTTTTTTTCCCTCCATAGCCCTCCTTGAGATGATCTCCAGCAGTGATATCAGCCTCTCAGATTTATTCTATCCCAAGATAAATAGAGTATTGCTTACAGAATCAAAACATATTTAACTCGCATAATGGTTTAAATCCTGAGTCTGCTCCTGCAATATTATGAGACTCTTCTGGAATATGAAGTCCATGTCAGAAATATCCACAAACAAATAAACAAATCCTTTTTCCTTCATGCTGAGCAATTTGGAAAGGAAGCAGTGTTTGGGTTTGATCAGACCTGGTGCTCCCCAGCCCACGATGCTCACAGTGTTGGAGGTGTCAAGCTTTGCTGCAAAACCAGGGATCAACATTTCCTAAAGGGAAATCATTAAAGAAATAAGATTCTGCAGGTTTTCAAGAGGCTGTTGTAGCCTTACAGGGCAGGGAGCAAACTCCTGACATTCTCAAGGCAGAACTGATTTTTGGGTCAACTAATACCAACTGCAGCATCAATACACTGATGTCATGCCTTACTCCAAAATGTACAGCTCTTGGTCATAAAGGTGGTGGTTTTGCTTAAAAGTCACAGAAGTGGCCCCTAGATAAAGGCTCTGAAATTACAGCTTTCTGGGAGCTGATTTCTTGTTGCAATGTGTATCACTGGTCTGGGGTTTCCACCTGCCTTGCTGGAACCCTCATCAAGTTTGAGAGGGGTCCTGTGAACAGGGAGATAAAACGAGCAGGGCATAAAAGGTTGGGAGATGTGAAGGGGGACAGAAAACAACTCCCCGCTTGGAGAAC
Organism: Aegotheles bennettii; assembly: GCA_013398125.1. Lineage (NCBI taxonomy): Eukaryota > Metazoa > Chordata > Aves > Caprimulgiformes > Aegothelidae > Aegotheles > Aegotheles bennettii. The sequence continues at coordinate 620,928 of VZRW01011345.1, read as the reverse complement.
TTGCTTCATTGCCCATCCACCAGCCTAAACAACCCCTTTAATAAATTAAGAGAGCTATTCATTGAAATGGCTCCCTCTGTCCCCACGCTGCCAGTTAATCTGTAATTCAGATAGATCAGTCAGAAGGCAAGAGTCCAGCATGTAAAATGATTAATTCCTCCAAGGCCTGAGGAAATTTCCCTTTCTAAACAGCACAGCACAGTCCCCTCCTCGCCGGTGAGCTACAGGCATGGACGTGGCTCCCACGGGAGGTCAGAGAGGAACGCCGCTTGCATTTCAATGTAGACACAAGCAAATGCATCACCTGTCACCACACAGCTGGGCTGGCAGTCCCAGGATCAGGGCTCTGCCATAGTCCTTGCAAGGAGCTTGCCTCGCACCTCCCAACGCCTTCCCGCTCTGCAAGTCCTCCAGCACCCAGCCAGAAGTACTGAGATGCTTACCACCCTGTCAGCCTGACAACAAAGGTTTTCAAGATGAGAGTTTTCATGCATCAAGAGTGTAAATTGTCAATTCAAGCAGGCTGGTTTGCAGAAATGCAGCATCTACTGACTCCAGTTGAGAAACGAGCAGCTGGTGCCCAACGTGAGCAATGGCCTGACAATATGAAGGGGCACTAAGGCAGGATCTTCAGAGTCTCTTTTTGATTCTGCTGGTTCTTGCAACCTCAGTCACCAGTTTTTAAAGCATGAGAGCATAAGAGCCACCTCCAGCCAAATCCCTGTCTCCCTACACATATTCCACACCTAAACTACTTCATCAACATCCTGAAGGCAGGTGGGAGGGAAGATGACTTGTGTTAGCCTGAGAGCCACAAGGGCAGAGAAAGAAGGAGCGTTCAGCATTTATCTCCATGACTAAGCACTGTCTCCCTTCCTCACACTCCATGCCCCCAAAACACACCCCTTGCTTGATGGCTTTGTAGCTCACGACAAGAGACACAACAATACATCCATGTTGGAAGCTAGACCTGAAGACGCGTGGAGATTGTGCAACTTCTCCATCTGCACCATCGAGGGAGCAGGAAGGAGCAAGTGGGATAAACAGCATCCTCACCCACAGCATGATGACAAGGGGAAAAAAAAAGTAAAAAGAAAAAGGGAGTTTGCATAAGGCTGGTGGCTTTCTAGTTGGGAGTAGCACATGTCTACTGAGCATCAGGACAAGTGCCCCTTGCACAAAGCCCGACAGGCTGACAGAGCATCCTGCAGTAGATCCTAACAAACCCATTCCCAAACTCACCTGCCTGGAGGCACCCATCAGCCTGGTAGGACCCTATGGACCACAGCTAGAGTGTGCAGGCAGAACAAACCTATGACAGGAAGGCAGGGAGAACTGCTGTGACAGAGGCATCTGGACCACAACCAAGCCTCTTTCTAGAAGCAGCTATCAAGTCTCTGCAGAAGTAGTGGAACAGAGCCACTTTTTATCCTACCTCTCAAGGAAATCATCGCTGCTGTTACAGAGACACAATTATGTCTCCAGAGCCTTTTAACTGCAGCTCTTTAGGGCTGAGTAGGTTGACAGAACTCTAGTCACAGGGCTGACATGGCTTGGCTGGGTAGGGATTCTGCCACCGTCTCGGTGGCAGAGGGATCACAAAATAAAACTGCCAATGGGGGAAGCCCTAGGCAATGTCAAGGCAGCATCTCCTGGGGAACCCACCCCTATTCCCTTGACAGCAAACCACAAAGGCCGGGCCAATTTCTCATCTTATTCTTTTAGAACTTCCTTTTAAGGAAAAATTAAATAATAATATAAAGGGATTGCCCGTTTTCCTTTGATTTTAAGCTCCCCCTCCAGAGGGAACCACCACTCCAAGAGGAATGACTGCACACGCACGTCAGTCACAGCAGGGCAGTGCAGAGCAACATAAGGTCATCTCATCCCCAGCAGCCCCATGCTCCAGGTAGCCCTAAGCAATGCCAGGATCTGAGTACCAGGCAAATGAGAGCACGTAAACATGGCTTGGCCATTGGTCTCTCAGACACCTTGCCAAGTCTGTCTGGAGGAGTGGGATGCAGGAAGCTCTTACCATGGGACCCTTGAACTGCATCGTAGAGCCCTCTCTGAGCTTGGCTGAGCCAGCCAGGGGACTGCTTTGCCATATCTGCCATCTGCTTGTTTGCCTTATAATCCTCTACTCCTCCTGGCTACGCTTACAGACTCCTACCTGTTCTCTGAAAGCTTTGCTGGGTCTCAGTAAACAAACCGCATGCAGGAAGGACAGTGGGGAGGGGGAAGGCAGGTGATGGGGGGTGGGGGGGAGAGGAGAGAATAAAAATTTAATTAAAGACACTCTTGCTTCAGGGCCTTTGAAAATTACAAACTCATAAATCTCTTAGTAAATGCCCTGAGCAGTTGCTATACCAGGCTGCCTACCAGTCCCACCAGGAGGGCCATAAAGCACAAGCACGCAGCTCACCGGCTCCCTCCCTCCAACTCTACCCTGCAACATCAGGCAACCTTGAGCAGCCTGTCAAACCCCTGACAAGTGTTTCTGCAACCAGGAGCTATCAATCTACAGCCCTGTTAGTGGTGTAGGGAGCTGCTCTCTTAATTTGCAGCCATGGCACAACAAGAGGTGGGAGAAGGGTGGGGTGCACAGGAGATAAGTCATGGCAAGATGGGACCAGAAGACTCTCAAGACATTGTTGGAAGCACTAAGTTCTTCAAAGCATATTTTCTAATGAAAATGGCCAAAGAACAAGCGTAAACCAAGACATGGATCCAGAGGGACCTTCTGCTAGCCAGTGCTCACCTGAGGGCACTACAGAGAAAACCTATCTCCTGATAATTTCACAATGAATCAGTCCGGTATTCTCTTCCACCAGAGGATGCATATGTGCTCTTCAGCCCAAACATACTTCTCACAAGGACAATACACAAAGATAGCAAACATCTTTCACCTAACAGTGGCAAGAACAAGCTGTTTAACCATGTTTGTTGTTCAAGCACACAGTGAGGAACAGACTGAACGTCCAGCACGCGGGGGTGTTGCAGGGCTCTGCTATATTTAACAGAGCTCTCAGTACAGTGCTACAAAACAACACTTCTTTACCAATAGCCTGTCATAGGAAGGCTTGGAAAGGGGGAATCTGGGGTGTTTTTCACCCTTTACTCTCGACCAGTCACAATTTTGAAGGTGGGAGTAGGGTCTGTTCTTACTAGCTTGGTCAAGTCTTGAACCTTCTCTTCTAACAAGCAGGTGGTTGGTAAAGTGGTAACAAAATCTTGCTGGCTTTCCTTTAAAGTGGGCATCAGTGGGTGAGAATGGAAAGTTTCTTGCACATGAAGAGACTGATACATAATAAAATCATTTGCTGAGCCATATCCTTGGCTAAATTGCAACCAGAAAAATACTAAAGAGGCAAAGAGCAGCTTTCAGAATCACTCAACCCGCCATGGGCTACACTTTGAACCATATCAGCTATTGACCCATCTAGTAACACTTATTTTTCAAGAGATTGAGTCAAGTCAGAAAGACCAGGGTCAGTTATACCAGGAAACCAGGGCAGATAAAGTAAAAAATTATCTGCCAGAAAGAAAACTGCTCTGCAAAACCATCACCCGCACCAACTTTTACCATTCCTAGAGCCAAGCTGAACACCCACATCTTTCTAGGAAATCTTAAAAATCTCACATCCCTCCATTTAAACAACTACTGTGCTTCTGCTTCAGGTCATGAGTAGAAGCATAAGAGCTGAAAACTGAGGCAGGAGTATCTGTAGCAGGAAAGCTTTGAGAGCTAGCCAGTTCTCCAGACCTTCCCAGCCAAAATCTCCAAAGCATGCTTTAAAACACCCAGGACAAATATAGAGTATTTGAAACAAATGTTGAGCAGCCTACAAAGGAAGGATGTCAACAGTCCACTCTGAGACTTTGTTTTGCATTTTTAGACCATCTGCTAAAGGATGAAACCCCTCTGGGCAGAGGAGCCAGCACAACAGATGCCATCGCTTCCTGCAGGTACCCAAGCACTGGAGGGGTGCAGGCAGCTGCCAAAGGCTGGTTTCCCCACAACTCAGCTCCCCCTCATCCTGTTGGATTAGGAACCCAATGGAGCAGAACTGGAGGCAAGTCCGAGTCGGACTGCATTCGTAAATGGATTTTCCTAGCTTTATTAAGCTCCCTCTTCCAAGGCTGCTCTCCAAATAGGAGATGCAATGCTTGGAAAGCTACAGAGCATGGCGACTAGAGATCAAGCCTTCCCGAGAAAAAGCAGCAGCTCACCATACAAATGACTGCACTGGCAGGAGCATCAGTGAAGGGGACAAATAGTTCTGAGCAGGATCGGGCTGATATAACTAGTGTGCATCTCTCCTAATCTACAAGAGCATCCTGATATCATCCATGTCTACAGACTGGTTGTGCACCCATCTGTCTACATAATTATTTACAGTATCCATTTATCCACAAGTATTTATCCACAGCACTTACTTGCCTAAGCAGAGTCTCCTTATTTTAGAAGGATTTCTAGTAAGCTATAATATTTGTCTTTATTTTAAGACAATAGTGCTGCTTTTTTCCACAAAATTCCCAAAGTAGGGCAGTTCCCAGGAGACATGGCTCCTTCCTCCCTCTCTCTCAGGGAGGATTGTGTGGAAGTGGTGAGGTGGGATGGAGATGGGCTGTGTGCCCAGAGGGCAGCAGCAGCTGGGGGAAGGTGGGCAGGCAGAAGGACACATCCCTACGTGCATGGGGGTGCGTGTGACAGCAGGCACGCAGGCAGGGTTCGAGCTTAGAAGTGTGGAATATGCTGCCACAGGGTATTTCTTTTTCGGTATAAGCTGTGATGGCAGCTGACCCAGCTTTCTCCTTCTACCTGCCTAGTCAAATCTGCCTCTTTCCACAGCACTCTGCATGCAGAAACGCACACACCTGGCAATGCTCTGCTCTCACTCACACTCTGCTAACTTTGCTGGGGATGACCATGCTTGGTATCTGGCAAGGTTGAGCCCATTTTTTCCTACAGGCTTGCTCACAGCTCATATCCTTGCTCCTTGAGCAAGGGCAGCAAGGGCAGACCCTTACGGAGCCAGTAGCAGAGACCAGCATCCTCACCAGCACACACAATGAGCCCCTGCAGAGCCCACAGACAAGGGAGGTAGTGCTCAGCTCTGCATCCCCCATGATCCTTTACCTGTAGCATTGCCTTCTGCTTTATCCTTCTCTTTTTTTCCCCCTTGAATAGTGAAAAAGGCAAACAAGAGCTTATAAATTATCAATTCTTGATTGATCTTGCTGAGAAAAGCACATAAAACAATCACATGACAGAGGAGAAAAATAATTTAGCATTTCAAGTGAGGAACAGTGATGCTGCTGAGACAGCAGAGCACTCCTGAGCCACCCAGCAGGATCTCCCCACCCCAGACTCTTCCTCCTGCCCTTTGAAAACAGACAAGAAAAACCATAACCTTTTCTAGCAGCTGCCTTAAAACACAGAACCCCATACTTCCATTAGCAGGACAATCCCCTTCCCACCCAGCTATCTGATGGTCCACACACACTTCCATCAAGACGATCCCATGGCATGACGGTCCAACACTGACCCACAGCCCAAGAGCTTACATGCATCAGAGAAAGGCTTTTGCATAAAAGACTACAATTTCCACCCCAAGCTGCATCAGAAGCCAGGCAAGGCTATTAAGAGCAGGTCTGCATCAACAACTCGCCTCTGTGAATGGTTCGTGCAGCTGCCGTTTTCCCGTTCACACATAGCTGCATACTAGCAGAAAGTCGGGAGCTCTTTTCCATCTGTGGACTCCTAAAAAAAAAATAATTCTGCCAAGCATTCGCAGCTCTCGAGTTTCTCCGGCGTCACATGCAAACTTTCTTTTCTGAGTCTTTTCCGTGGGAAATGACAGTCTTCCCCCAAAAATTAGATGTAGCAGCACGCACACTGCTGAAAGGCTGCATGTGTCATAGTCCAACCATTTCATCGAGACTAAAAAGAAACACCATGCAACATTACTCAGCCATACCTGCAGCTTTTAGCTTCTGTTTATTGAATTAGTATGATATTGTAGCTATAATGCTTTCCAAGGCAGCTGATGAAACCACGTAGGCATTACCTGCAAAGTCAGAGGCAAGAGAGCAAAACAGACCAGCTCACATCTCTCAGAGCTGGTATCTGTACACTGAGGCATACAGAGAGCTGCAGACCACCAGCTAAAACCCAGTGCTAGACCAGATGTTAAATGTGCAATACAGAAAGCAATTCCCCGTGACTTAAGCCAGTGAGCCACCATACACTGGTACAGCAGCAATACTGGTGTTTCTTTATACATTTTGGGGTTTTCTGGATGGGTTCTCTTCTTCCCATCCCTTCTGTTCTGTAGCCTTTGGCCACAAGAGCCCCCTGTGCTAACACACATACAAGTCCAGTAGCTGGATTCTGGATGTAGGGGATTATTATTTGGTTGGCAGCAAAAACATTTGAGCATTTATCTATCTCAGTATTAGATTTCAAACCATCTGGGGTTTTTACTTGGGTTTAATTCTCAGGAGAAGAGCATTTTCCGTTCTGTCTAAACCTGGCTTACTTCTACCTTTTACACAGAGTGGTTTCATTTTTGATCACACAGCAAAAAAAAAATATATATGTATTATTTAGAAATATAGAAGATGCTGAAAGAGGTGGTGGCTCGTGGATGGGAAAATATATTCCTCCACTGCTGCAGTAATGATCTGATTAGGATCCAATCCTACCACATCCTTCATGCGCTAAGTCATCTTTACAGAGTTGAAGTCGCCTGAGGGCGAGGGATGGAGGGAGGGGGACACGAGGAGGCTCTGGTACAATGCAGCACGGAAAGGATTGTGCATTTGCCCTCTGGTCACCTCACAAAATGAGAAATTTCCTTGGGCACTGAAGCATCTTTTCTGGGGATTTTGGCAGCAATGTCTTTTTAAAACTACAATTTCATCCCTGCAAAATAATTTATGTGCATATTTGGATCCTCTGCGTGAGCTGGAAATCCATCCATCCTTTTTGGTCTGTTATTTCCCCTCTCTCCCCCAGACTTACCACCTTCCTTGCAAATCTGCCTTTCATCTCACTCTTGCTCTGGTTTCCAAGCTGCGTAGGAAACCAAAGAAATGTGCCAGCACTGCTCCACCAAGCCCTATTCTGGCTGCTTCTAGCTAGATTTTCAGGACATAGTCAGAACATCCCAGTTTTCCCTTTTCCCCCTTTTCAGCAGTTAATTTCCTCTGATCCAGACAAACTGCCCAGACAAACTGCTGGGAAACTTCCCACCATTAGCTGCTCTCCTCCAGGTTTTATGCGTGCCATAATTTAGGAGGGGCTCCCTCTAAAGTAGACTGAAACCCAGCTAAGCTCCTCAGACAGTAACGCCTACACACGTGTGCCAAGCCCAGGATAAGCCACAGTACAAGGTCCAAAGGCACGACCCCAGAGCTCCCTGATTCCCCTCCAGGAATGACAAACAGACAGAAGATCAGTTCTCTGCCAGCCTGGGGGAACCAGCCCTGGCCTGGGAGTCTCTGTCCATGACAGAGGTGCTGCACCTCCAAAGGGCTCAGCCACCCGCTCTGGACTCAGGGTGTGACCCATCATGTCTGCTGCGGCAATGTCAAGGTGCCAGACAGGGTCAGAAGAGGCTTCACAGATTTTCAACAGCAGCATGTCCACAGGCACAACCTGCAATTCTGTATTGACCTGCACCCATACATCTACCCCAAAAATATCACAGATACCACAGATGTCAAGAGAAAACAGTCCCCACTCCTTGTGCAATCAGGAACATCTCATCCACAGACTTTTTGGTGCAATGCTCTTACTGCTGTTAGCATGCACACTTCCTTCACCACTACAAAAAATAAATCCTGAGGTTTTTTTCCACCTACCTTCTTTCTTTCATATTGACTTTTTCATGGCCAAGGAAATATAGCCCTAAAGACAATGCAAGGACAGGAGAGGTGGAGCAAAGGAGATCAAAGATTCCAATTTACTCTCCCCCATTTCTTGGAGGAATTGAAGATAGGTCAGCAATAAAGTACTAATAATAAAGATTAAGAGGCAAACAAAGGGATTTTTTTCCTAATAAAAAATGTGATTAACCAACAAATATGACACACACAGGACTCTGCCTTGTTGACACCCTAAAGGAAGTTTCTGCAGATCTCAGACACAAGAACAAATCACTGCCCATGCCACAGTAACACCTCTGGTGCACAGAAACCAGGGAGCTTTGCAGGGGCTGTAGGTGCCCTCTGCTTCCACTACAAATGGGTAACAAGAGGGACAGGAAGGCTTGAAGTCTGGGTCAAGTGCAGAGCCAGAGGCACAGCTCTAGTCCCCACCACTCACGTGTATTTGGACATGGGACTTCTCTGGCCAGAAACCTCAGCCACACATGGCTCTGGTGTTACTGACTCCCAAGGATTATAGGCTACCAGGAGGACTCCATCCCTTTCTCACCCTACCCTGGTGGGGCAGGAATTTCATCCTACAAGTTCAGAAACAGCCAAAATGGAACATTAACCTGTTCCTGCAATTCAGGAGCTGAGATATTTCACTGAAGGGAACTTCAGGCTGGTTGGACTTACTGGTGTCCAAGATAAAGCAGCAGAGCACAGCTATAATTTGTCATTCACCACCTAAAACACAGCTACACAGGCAAAATGAATATTTTTTTATAAGCAGTGACACAGAGGAAACAAACTTGGGCCCAAGTGCCTTCATGGCCAGAGATTACCAGCTGCAGCCTGCCCCAGTCTGCGTACCTTGGTAATCTTTGAGGGTTGCACTTAATGCTGTGTATACGAGGACAGCATATTCTCTGTGTACAATCCAATTCCCTTTATCAGAGTCATTTGGTTCCAGCAGATCTAAAGACCAATCCAAATATCATGACAGCAGCATTAAACCAGGGGAGTGAAGGGCACAAAGCTTTCACAGCAAAGGCTGCCGGGTGGAGCAGTATTGCCTCCAAAACCCTCCAAGAGCTGCTTGTGTTGTCCATCAACACAGAAATAAATCATTGCCTGTGTCTCTATCCACACACCATCTTTTTCTTTCACTCAGCAGTTCGAACTCAGCCAAATTCATTAGTTTAGGTCACGTTTATGGGCGACACACAGCCTGTACAGCCACAAAACAAAAAAGCAAGCTTGGCTCTTGGGTCCAAAATATTCTTGCTGTGTCCATTGCAACTGAGGTCACAAGAAAAACAAATTCACTAGGACTTAGCTGGTGCATACTACAGCTTTGTTTCCAACCACAAAACATTCCTCAAAAACAATGGCCAAGAAAGTGCTGTTGTTCTTTAAACGTTACGTTTCCCAGGGGTACGCATTGAGTTATTGAGTGTAGGGAAGATGGGGGAAAGCTTTCATTCCTGTTTGGGGATTCATTTGGCTGCATTTCTTTTTTCCTCATAAGTTATGTTTTTACTTATATTTTATTAAAGCGTGAGAAGCCTTTGGGAATGGATGCCCAGGAATAAAAAAAAAATTAAAATTAAATTAAAAAACCCCAGCGGGATGAAGATTGCTGCCTTCTGCATGCAGATTTTGTCCAGATTTGAGACAAGGCTCAGCCTGATCACCCCGACCCCATCACCTTCACCACCAGCCATCTGCAGATTGGTGTCCCCACTCACTCACCCACTGCCCCTGTTCTCCAGGGACAGTAGCTCCTGCCATCCCAGGCTTCTCGGACCTGCCTCATGGCACTGGTCTGAGTGGTGACACAACACAAGCACTCACTCCTGGCTCAACCCACCGTGCAGACAGCATCTCGTGCTCGTGCATACATCAAAATTTGCTCTATGAGCTCAGATGCTCCCTTTAACGAAGCAATGGGGAAAAAAACCCTCCTCTCCTGCTGCTGAACACAGCTCCCTCCCTCCTGACCCCTTCGCAAATTACTGGGATGTTGTCACTAATTATCAGGCTCAACAAGTGAAATTGTGCAATTTGCTACAGACATGCTGGAGAACTGATGGGAAAAGCAGAGCTTGGCACAAGGAGGCGAGGGGAGCACAGAGGAGCCCTTGGGGCAGGGTGCTGTGGGGCAGCTCCACAGGTGCAGGGTCCCATTGCAGGAGAGGGTCCCACCGACAGTGGGGTTGTGTTTGCATTTCAGAGTGTTTGCTTTTTTTTTTGCCTGATGTTTACTTCAAGCATCACACTCTGAGGGCTTATAAAGAGGATTAAGTGGTGAGGAGGTCTCACAGAGTTAGGAGGAATTAATCAAGCGGTAATCAGAAAGGAAATTAATCTGAAGAGTTAATTAATCAGCCAAGGCGGAGAGACTGCAGCCAGTTGTCACTATCACACCTTTCAGGTTGGTATTTCATGCACCTGCACAGAAGCAGGGAAGGGAGAAGGAGCTGTGGAGTGGGAGGGGATACCCAGCCACCCCTCCACACTGTCTAACGAGAGAGCAGAAACCAAACAAGGACAGGAGGTTTCCATACCCCCATCCCACCACACAGAGACCTCGGTGAGGACATCTCTACCCAAGCACCGCAGGGCGACCGCTCATGTCTGCACATCTCAGCCCAGCTCAAAACTTTCCAAAGGCTGAGGCATCCATTTCAGACTCTTCTGTGCTCCTCTTACCCCTTTGCTTTGGAAAAAGAGATCTAGATATGCAGCCCAAAGGTTTTTGATTGCTTAATTGATTCTATACACCCCATGTTCTCTTTCCAGCATCTTAAATAGTCTTTTTACTTCGCCATTGTTCAACTCTTCTAAATATGCACCACTGGGGATCTCTTCCCCTTCACTCTGGTCTAGCTGCATTTTATATAGTTAGCTTTTCTTTTTTCTTAATCTTTCCTTACAATACATTCCCTGCAGAACCTTAATCATTTTAGTTGCTCTTCTCTGAATTCCTTCCAAAAGGCGTCAGGCAGGATGTTTTGCAAATTTGCTCTCATCCCTTCCGGACTGCATTTTGACTAATGCCCGTTTCCCTTGGGATGAGACATACCCCACGCAGGCTGCCTGATCAGGGATACTCAGCCTTCATTACAGCTTGAAGCACTTGGGGGAAGAAAACTCCCCAATTCACAGGGATTGCAACACGACGCTTCTTTGCACTTACAAAACCCAGGCCAGTTTGCAAAGACATCTGAAATCTCATAAACTTCACCATTATTATTATTATTAGAATCTTTTTATGCCCAGAGTAGACATTTTAATTGCCTGGATGTGGAGAGCAGCATCTATTGTGTGTTTTATAGATTGAAAGCAAAGATTCATTTCTACAAGCTGTCTTCAATCTGCCCAGCCCAGGGTGTGAGGGTTTCATCCAACAGCCCCAAACCAGCTCCTTCAAAGCCCCTTCTTCAAAGGACAGCAGGGCCCATGCCTCCACATGATCACTCCATGATCACTGAGAGGTGCTCACTGTGGCTGCTGCTCTCTGTGAGATGACCGCTCAAACCCAAGCCAGCTCAGGCAGGTTGCACCATCCCACAAAACAATGGTGCCTTCCCTCAGCAGCAGCCCAGGTACATCTCATGGGCATTTGGGAAACGGCAGACAGAACAAGGTTCATCTCACTGAACCATGGCCACCTCTGAGTTTCAGGAGGAAGAAGACGCCTCCGTCTGCCACGTCTCAGCAGTGTAGGCAAAGTGACCTGCCTGATGCAGGTGGTACCACTGCCAGAGGATTCAGGACATGAAGGAAGCACACATTGCAGTAGATCATCAGCATTAAATATCAGATTAGATACACAACCTTCTCCCATCCAAACTGTCAAAATAAAAGGGAAAAAAAACCTGTATTTCACTAGAAAGGACCTGTGGAGCTGAGAGCTGGCCAGGGGGGTTGCGCTATGCAGAGGTGATGAAAAACTGAAGAGAAACCAGCTGCAGCGAGGATGCTGGGTGGGGACTAGCTGGTGGCTCTCAAACAACATTCTCCATTAGCAGAAGGTGCCATAAAGTAGCTACAGCAACCTCAAAGGAAACCACATCCCCTCCACAGCTTCAATAGCATCCATTCTCATTGTCATCCCATTCCCTTCACACTGATTTTATTTCCAAGGAAGACTGGGAAGGGCTGCCTTGCCTCCTTGAGCAAATGCCACCCTCACACAGAAAGCTTACACATCCCCCCAGGCTGTCCCTCCCCCTAAACCATGAACTTGTCTCTTCTTCTGCTTGATACACTAAAAGCTATTTGCACACCTCCTCTAGAAAGAAATGTGATCTTGAAAAAAGGGGAAGAGGCAAAAAACTACTGCTATTGCCTAAAACAAAGCTAAGGTCTGCCAAGCCCAGAGAGAACAGTGAGCTCCCCTCAACACACCCACATTTTGGGATATCCTGACCTGGAGAAGCAGCTCCCCATGGATGCTTTTGTATAGGGGAGGACCTGCTCTTCTCCCACTCCCCCTACACTGCCTGTAAACTGCTGTATCCATCTCATTATAAATCACTTCTACTGCGACTGCCGAGTATAAACAACTGATTTTAATAATTTATAGCCTGTCCAGTACCACAGCACTCTGACCACCAACAGGTGTCCAAAATGCTGGTTCTGATCTGGAAATCTCTCCATTCAGAGCCAGGGCCTCAGATACCTCTGCAATCAATGAGTCTCGGTGTGGTACCCCAAGAGCTGAGATAAAGAGATGCTGCTGCTCTTCTCCACACTAATAATGCCACAAAGAGGGCACACTGACAGACAGCAGCTCCTTTCTTTGAAATCTCCTTCCCCTCCTGCCTCCAACAGAGACTAAGGAGGGAAGATCTAGTCCTTTGGGGGGAGGGTGGCCACTGTGTACTGACTTTCAGGGGTGCAATGCTTTTTATTTTGGCTTTTCAGGTGGCAGTTCAAAGGAGAAGGCATTAACACCTTTGCACAGCATCTGAGCCCACTGCATCGCCTGCAACACATCTCCAGGTCACACAGAGCTGGAGATGAATAGATAAAACCAGGATAAACCTAAAGAATAAACACTGTGTACATACACACAAATACATAAGCTTGAATAGAAATGTGCACAGAGAAGCTCACACCCTCTCAGATGATGCTATCAAATGCATTACTCCCCAAATCCCTGCAGAGCAGAAGACCATCTCCAAGGTCGTATTAGCATGGAAGTAATGTAATCCCATTACCCAGACTCCTCCTCCTCCTCTTAGTTTCTGTGTTGATGTTTGCTCTCTTAAACACCAGCCGTGTATCTTGTGGCCCAGCCTGGGACCGCTTTGCTCAACTGGCAGTAAACACATGGCTTAATTTACTCATTCTCTAGGAAAAAAAAATTAAAAAGCGCTTTTCCTGCATGAAATCCATGTGTTTGCCAGCCCGATGATCGACACAGGGCGTGCTGAAAGCTGCCGTAACTAACTCGGGTTCGGAGAAAAACCAGAGCATGCAGGGCAGTAAGCAGAAAATCCATACATGCTGCTCTTGTCAGGAGAAAAATATCCAAGTGGCACATAACTCAGCTGCCAACAGCATGCCACATGAGCCTCCTGGGTGCCAGGGATGCAGCCCAGGGCTTGTGCTCAAGGGTATTTGCTAATTGTCCAGGCAAGGGATGGGGTCATTAAGAGGAAAGCAAGACCGAATATTTAACACTGAGCCCAAGTAGGGAGGGAGGGTGAAGCAGGCAACAAGGCAAGATCCTGAGAGAGAGGACAGAGCAGGGGCCACCACAGACACTCTGTCCCATGGCCACCAATACAGGTCCATGGAAACTCTCTGCCAGCTTCTCCAGGGAGTCTGTCCTTCAGAGCAGAGAAATCTTTAGAGAGTTGGGCCCCTGGGGTTACAGCACACAAAACCTCTTGCAAATCTGGCTCCACTTCCCTGGTCCAAACCCTAAATCCTCCCTGTGCTGGACACCACCCTCTTCTACTCTCCCAAACCTTTCCTAACCCCTCTACAAATCTTCCTAAAGTTCAGGCCATTGCTCTTTGTCTATTCACCTTCTGAAAACATCTCTAACATCCCTTTTTTTCCTTTTGCTGCTTGCAAAGACTGTGATAATGCATCCTCCTTCACACCTCATCTCTTCTAGCTGACACAATAACAGAAAAGTTCAATAATAACTATCTCCAACAAAGAGCATGGGAAGCACTTCTCATTGGCAGATGCCAGAGAGACCTGCCAGGAACATGCATCTTCAAAAGACCATGAGCATACACTTAGACTTCTCCCAACATCCCACCATGCCACTTCGTGGCAAGCCCAAGCTAGAAAAAGGCCACCAGGGTGGTCAGCACACATACCTGCTTTTCAAGAAAGATGCTCAGAAGAGCATTTCAGGATGCTTTTACACTAAGTATTCACCAGACATTTTCATCTTTGGGTCTCCCAGCCTTTAACCAAGCGTGATGCATGTCCCCAAGGCTCACTCTGCAGTCAGTGATGAGAGAGACACAGCTCCAAATGCTTCTGCATCTGCCTAATGAGGAACCCACCCCTCCCGGATGGCTGTGGAGGGAGTCTGCAGTGATTGGTCTCATTAAGCCTCTGCAAAAGCTACTCTAACATCAAATTGATGAACTACACAAGGCAGACTTGTTAGGAGAGGGTAAATGAAAATCCAGCCTTGGCATTTTAACAGTCTACAAGGTGTCATTTCTGCTTGGATGGCCTTCGCCCCTGCATGCTCTGGAGGGTTCCTTCAGCTGCCAGTCACAGCAGAGAGCCCATGCTCTATCCCAGTCTTCTCATGAAGACCATACAAACTTACCTGCTCTGAGTTACTGTGAGTAAAGAGCTTTTTCTCTAGTTATTGAAGCATTTTATTAAGTCCCATCCCTTGCTCTCATCATACATACCTCAGCAATTGTTAGATGTTAAACCCAGGATTGGCAAAGGATGTTAGAGGAATTTCAGTAGGATTTGTTTATTAATTCCCTTCACTACTTTTTAAACTCCCATGCTTAGAAAAATGCTGGCACATATGTCCTTCTCAACAAGTAACCACTAATTAAATTATCCACCAGCTGCTTATTCAGTAAAGCTCAGCTGATCTGGTAGAAGCCCCCCCAAAAAATACTGACAAGATGGTGGGGTTTGGAGCTGCTGTCACAGCTGGTGAAGGCTGGAGCAGAGGTGCAACACCGGGTCCTCACTCCTCCACAAGTCCACACACAGCATCCCCCTGCCTCCCAGCCCACATCTCCCATGTCTGCAGCACAAGGAAAGTCACAAACACAGCAAAAGCTTAATCTATGTATTGTGATATGTTCCAGAAACAGGGATAAACTACCTCAAACAGATGAGGACTGCTAATTTCTTCATCCTCTAGGAGCCAATATCTACTAGAAACATTTTCCTCAGCCTATGACTTCTAAGAGATAATGTCTTGATATCCTGAACACTTTCTTTGCTATCACCACACGTTTGACTCCCTGTGCCTCAACAGCTGCAAGCACAAGGCACAAACACAGGCAACGCTGCCCACAGTGCTTCTGCTTGCTCAAAACACATGCAGAAGCATGCACACCTATTTCCAGGCTTGGGACTGACGAGTTAAAATTCAAATCTTCAGTCCTATATCTAGGAAGGTGCTGAGATAATTTTGTTGAACATGGTCTGAGCGTGGTGGAGACATGAGGTTAATAACTACAGGCTGCCATGCAGTTCCCCCTGCTCTGCACTAGCATAGGATGACCTTTGGCTCTAGAGAGATGGGTTTGTGTGTTTTGCTTTGGTTTTACTTCTACCTAATTGAAACAGTTGTATGTACCTTCTCAATAATTTAAACTGACAGAGCTGTCTGGACTCTGTATCAACCAAATCTCTTTTTCAAGGCAAAATCCTTCAATAGAAAGTCTCAAGGACTGCAGTATGTTCAGTGGAGCCACATCTCCTATAGCTACTGTCCTTACCAGACAAATAAAAGAAATCAAGATTCAACCACCAACTTTTCATCTCCCACACCACTAACTAAAATGGAAACGCCTGCTGCTCCCTCCTCCCTCCAGCCTCCTCCCTCCTTCCCCATTCACACCCCGAAAAAAGACCCAAGCACTGCCTTCCCTCCTCTCCACCGCTCAAGACACACCAGCACACTTAGGAAATCATTAGCACAAATTCCAGCCACGATTATTTATCCTTGAAGAGCCTGCCCGACAGCAAATCTCCCTCCGGTTGCTCCCAGGCTCCGCAGCTCAGCGCAGATAAATAGGCACTTAGCGCCAGCTACTAACAACTTCATAAAGCATCTCCCTACCTTAATTCCCCCGCAGTGCCTGCACACACACACACTGGGGCTCCACATGCACGAAGCACCCAAAGAAGTTTCCTCCTTCCCTACTTGCTTTAGTAAGCATGACACAAATCATTAGGCTGTCAAATAAGCACCCAGGCTGCTCCATCATAGAATAGAATGAGTAGGGAAGGAAGAAACTTCTTTGGGTGCTTTGTTTCCTCCTTCCCTACTTGCTTTAGTAAGCATGACACAAATCATTAGGCTGTCAAATAAGCACCCAGGCTACTTCATCACCTCTCCCTCATCCTTCCACCTCCTCATTTCTTCTCATCTTCCAACTGCAAACTTCACAATGGCTTTGCACACTGTGAAACACCACGGTGTTCAAAACGCGCTGCAGGTAGAGATGGTGCCTTTTCAGAAGACACGTGTGCTGTAGGAGACAGCTCGGAGATCCCAAAGCATGCAGGGCTTTGTGTACATGTGCCAGCTTATCACTGACACTTGAAAGCAAAATACTCAGAAATGGCTTCTGGGAAAAGCTCTCAAGTGCTGGGTTCAAGACTGAAGGGTTCTCCGCTAAGAGTGGAGGGATGTTAAAGGATGTGCCAGTTACCATGAATCTGCACAAAAGGCTTTAAGAACCACATATGGGTAAAATATATAATCTAAGGGTAAAGCCTGATGTAGAGAAAACAGATTTTTGCTATTGATTGAAAATGAGGATTTATCCTCATGGCAGTTTCAGGCAGCATGCTGCCTCCCTGCCTGCACCCAGAAGAATTTCAGAAGGCAGGTATCAAAGCTGGTTGCTGCACCACTGGTAAGCAGAGCTACCAGGAATTTGAACTAAGACACCTTTTGCAAAAGGAGAGCTTACATAGCTTTCTGCAAACTGCCCAGTAGCAGGTAAATAAAAGCCAGTCTTGGTCTCATCCAAATAATAATTAAAAAAAAAAGAGGCATCTGGCAGGCATTCTAAGGTCCAACAGCATGTGTTAGTAAAAGATTCAGTCAACAGAATTTAATAGCACCTCTTCTGTTTATCAAAAAAACAGAACCTCATTCCTTTTTGGCATAGTAACAAAAAGCCTGACCATATGACTGGTCCGTAAACCACCAGCTGAAACCCTGGCAAAGCTCTGACAGGGGCGCACCCAAGTGAGACACCTTTTGCTGAAGCATCTCTAAACCCAGTGCAGATTTTAGCTTCTCTGTTGGGATGCACTTAAGAGGAAACTACTTATTTTGGTGTGACCTTATCACAGTGAGTTCAGCAGAACTTGAATCAATGCCTTTACCTATACGTATCAAAAGGTAGGAAAGCGCCCTTCTTTGCCCTTACACCTTCAGTTTAAATATGCCAGGGTGGAATACAGATGCTGTGTTGATGAGGGGGTTTGGCACATGCTGACATCCCATTAAGTCCAATATCGTGTTAATAGACAGTAAGAGCCAAGAAGCATTACTTGAAATCTTTAAGCAGAGAGAATAAGCCCAAATCGCTCCTAAATACACCAGTAGCACAATAAACTTAGAAAAGAAACATAGCAAAGACCATATGTTTTGTTATTAAGAACTAAATAATAGTGTAAAAATGGGGAGAAAAATCGAAAATCCAGCTGTCCTGCAGCAGCAGAGTGGCAGGGGATTTCTGCAGACACCCAGGAGTGAAATCAGGCTGTATCTAATTTCAATTCCTATCACAGCATTTTAGATGAAGGGAGATTGAGAGCAAACAGGAGACAGAAGAATTAATACTCTTAAAAAAAAAATAAAATTGAGAGAAAGAAAATTAAATAATGGTCAAAACAGCTAAGCAATTTTTCCTACTGAAAAATTCAGCAATATTTCTTCCCTTGGTCCCACATGCCAAGGGGCCAGACCTGAAGCAGTCTGCAGCAGGATACTCACAGAAAAAGCACTCAGCAGCCCAAAAGGCATGAAGTCTCATTACCAGATGCTGCTACCAATGTAATTCTGAGCAGAGAAACTTGTCAAGAAGGCAGACTTACTGTAAATATATAAAGACATTTCCCTTTATATACACATATATGCACACAACTTTCATTTGTTCTCCTGGCTGATGTGCAGAAGAAATTAACAAGCTCAACTTTAAATTTATAGTAAAAAAAATAAAGGAAATACTAAGAAAAAAATTATTTAAGAGCCTAAATGATGGAATCAAGAGGATGAAGCAGTTGGTCTATAAAAACAAATCACGCTGAACTACCTTCAATGCCTTATTTTCCCCTGATTGAATTACTAAATTAGTCAATGAAGGCTGTAATATATTCGGGCTTAGTAAAATATTTGATAGCATCAGAAAAAACTTACTTGAAAAATTAATTTAAACTCGCCTGAATATGAGCATTGTCATATAACAGTATTAATAACAACAGTAAATTTGATATATGTGACTCTTCCTTGCTAGTGCCAGTCTGGGTGGCACAAATATGGCAAAGCTTTAAGCCAGAGACTTTAATACCACAGGGACTGGTGTTAAGACTGGGTTTATTCGACATCTAGAACAATTATTTGGAAATTAAACAAGTCCACTGAATTAGCTAAGCTGTGGATATGTGTCTGTTTCGGGGGTAGGGTGGGACTGTATTAATTTTGTATTCATTTCGAAAGCCATCACTGATATGGTGGTCCAATGACTGAGCAGAGCTGGTTCCTTCTCACTGGCTCCACGAGCTTCTAAGTCAAACACTATGTGTCGCACAAAGTCACACAGGCAGCACATCCCTTGGCTGGCAAACACGGGCAGAAGAAAACCAGGACACAAACATCAAAAACATCAAAGAAAAACAAGTCTTGGAGACAAATCCTCAATTTAGTGTGACCCAACATCAATCAGAAAAACAGCACATCTTTGTTAGGAGCACTTGGGATGAAGACATGCCTTGCTTATTTGCACAGTGTGCCTGCTAATTGTGGGAAACTCCGGCTCTGTTTCCCTCTTCCCAAAGTAGGACTGAAGCTTGAACCCAGTGGAAGCACTGTAGCCCCCCAGTCAGATCCAGGAGCCATTCCTGGATGCCATGAGGTGATGCTAAGAGGCTCCTAAGCAAGAGGTGAGCAGACCCAGCCAGCAGCTCCCGCAGAGCCTGGCAGGAGAAGAGGCAGAAATCAGCCCATCAGGAAGTGGTTCCACATCCATGATGCACATCTCTGTGCTGCAAGGCGAGAAACGCATCTCAGCCCAAGGACAGCATCAGCTTCACCTGCCTCCCCAAGTGCTGGCTCTGCTTAGTGTAATGATTATTAAGCCCTGTCAGCAGATATGAAACCAATGGACGCAGCTCCACAGAAAAGCACTTCAAAAGCCGCCGAGATGCCCCTGCTCACAGGTTTTCGTTATCCATCTGGAAAATTGCGGATGTCACAAGAGCTTTTAGAGCATCAAGATGAAATCATCTTGTCAGCAACAAAAGGGCCAGTTCCCCCCTGCCCCGATCCCAGCAGCTGTCTCAGCACCGCAGGCTTCTCCACGAGCAGCCAGCGTTCCAGCGGGACACCGATGCCTCCGGCGCTGGGGAGTCTCGCCGGCACACTGCCCACCCCGGAGCTACGGCAGGACTGGCATCTCAGCCCCTGCCATGTGAATCTCACTCTGAAGGAAAACCAGGGTGAAGGAAAACAGTATTTTTCATAGACTCTTAACTGCGTTAGGCTGGGAAGAACTTGCTGTTAGCTGGGGAGGACAAAGCATGACCTGGGACAGAGAGAAGATGGAGAAGCAAATTCACTGGCACCAGCTTCTCCTATAGTTGATTCAGGTGGAATGATAAGCAAGCCAAAGAGTTTTTAATCCAAAATCCAAGCAGACTCATGCATTTTCTCTGTCATAATTGTATGGTGTTCCACCCCCTGGGGTTTTTGAAGCTGCTGCACTGCTTTGGCTTGGGTGTCAAAGGCAGATGTAGCAAAACCATGTTCCCAAAGGCCTTGCTTCTCAACGGGGCTCTGATCAAAACTGGCTTTTTCCTTTCCTGCGAGGAAAACCCCTCGCTGATCACTAAGTGATCAGAGGCTATCCAGCAGAGTCACGAAAGCACCCCAACACCAGGCTGCATAGGATGTTAGGCTGTGGGGTAAGGGTCCTGATGTGAAACAGCCCCTCTCAGAAGAGGCTGGTAACTCCTGCAGATGCTAGGCTGAGGTGAAGTAAAATAATGAAAAAAATCTTTTCTGCAGCTAGGAGATTCTGGCAGATACAGGGAACAAAGAGGTTGTGAGAGACAGAAGATAACCATGAGCAGCTCCAGGCTTTTCTCACACCACAAGCCTGAGAGCAGAGGGAAGATCCTGTAAATGTGGCCTGAGTGTGGAGAAGAGCCCATTGAAGGCTGATGACTGGGCTGAGGCAAGTTTTCATGGGTACACTGGGCATCATTCCCAGCATGGACTTGGTCCACCTGACGCCCCTACATGCACCCTGATGGCAGCAGTGCCTCATACACAGAACCCAAAGGGAGACCTGTGGCCAGTTTATGCAGCCACGGGCAACGAGATGTCCTGGGTCCATTGCCTGAACCACAAGCCCGGTTCAGGGTAACAGAGCATCCCGTCCTCTATCCTCCATTGTCAGCCACAGCACCAACTGAAGATCACTGTCCCAAATAGAAACTGGATTATAACCCTGCCCCTCAGACACAAAATATGAGAATCCAAATGTAATTTATTCCTACTGTGCACAGAATACTACCCAGCTGCCTTTGTGTACAGGCATTATCTTCTGGTCCATTGATTTTTAATAGCGTAGTTGTAGATCGAAATGAGATGCCTGAACATCACATGAGGTTCTGCACCGCTCCCACCTTCATCAGCACTGGTGCTGATGATGAGTTTCTTGGGTCTGCTGAGGACACAGGCAAGTTGGAGACAGAACAAGCCCATCAGATCATCAGATACTCCAGTGCTCTCTGTAATTTGCTTCCTCAGTGCTTTCACCAGTCAAAGTTTGAACCGTCCCTATCCATTCCTTTATTCTGCTGTCTCTAAATTTCTAGGCACTCCCTCAAGCACACTCAGCCCATGTTCAAAAACAAGCAGCACTATTCTCTTCCTTCTCTAAATCTGCCATCACAGCTCCCAAACACTTCACCTGTCAGTCCTGCTGTTTAAATCACAGTTATCCATGCCTTGACCAAGAGCAAAGCTCTCCTGCTCCAGGGTTTAAGGCCAGGTCTCAGCATCCCTAGCCAAACACCACATAAATGAACAACAATCCTACAGCAAGTTATGAGGAAGAAGAGGTGATGAACTCACCAGGGACATCCTCCCAGAGGACCATTTATCAGCATTAACAGTAGCAAAATCCTTTTCAAAGAATAATTGGACAACTGCGGTACAGACAAACCACAATTAAAATATTAATTAAAGCCCTTTGCATCTTCCCACACTGCCCTGCACCTTATTAAAGCCACATCAAAGCTGACACTTAGATGTCTGCTTGTTGGCTGCCTTCAGAGGGGTGAAGTAGAGCGCACAGGGCACAAGGCTTGTGGAGATGATATCTTTTCATCAGTTTAGTCATGTCAGTTAAAAAAAATTAGCCTGTCCTGCTGCTGTATGTGGTGGTACCTGTTATGGACATAAACAGAATTCTCCTGGCTCTGTGCTGTCAGTTCAGCTTCTTTCACTAAACAAAGCCACATGAAGACAGACAGATACCGTTAAACGAAGCAGCAAACAGGTTGGAGCCACAGAGGCAATGAGCAGGCAGGCAGGAGCATAGCTGCCAAGGAGAGGAGCCCCTTGAGGATTGGCACCCTCTGCATGGTCCTTGGTGAGGCTGCTCAGGTGACTGAGCCCAGGCTATTTCACAGCTGTGGAAGAGATGTATGCAAGCAGCTGGGTGAGGAACTGGGGCAACTCATTTGCTCCTGAATGGCAAGAGGATGAAGGACATCCTCATGCAGGGAAAGCAACTGTGGCTCATTCTCACCCTCTCCCTCCCCAAGGTTTTGCCCATCACATAGGCAAAGGCAGAAAGCCAGCATGGTGCCACCAGCAGCAGAGTCCCCAGTGCTGCCACTGGTGAATGCTTTGCTGGTGGAAAAGCCAACGCACTGAGCCTGGAATGGGGACAGCTTAAAAAAGAAATCAATAAATCTCAGCATCTTTCCACCACCTCGGCTGGGAGCTCACATCACACCGAATCACAGGCAAGATGAGGGTCACTTGCACAGCTTTTGACACCACGATGTGATAACTACATGTGAAA
Organism: Aegotheles bennettii; assembly: GCA_013398125.1. Classification (NCBI taxonomy): domain Eukaryota; kingdom Metazoa; phylum Chordata; class Aves; order Caprimulgiformes; family Aegothelidae; genus Aegotheles; species Aegotheles bennettii. The sequence continues at coordinate 598,531 of VZRW01011345.1, read as the reverse complement.
GTCAGCAGTGAGACCCTGTGCTAACACAGAACTGCCCCGTGCCAAGGCCGGCTGTGCCCAGGGGCTCGGTCAGGGCGAGCGCTGCACCCGGGGTCCAGCACCCAGCTGGTGACTGGAGCAAATGTGTGTACAAGGTCTCACATAGGGAGGAAGAACCTGCAGGAACGTGGTGTGAAGGAGGCCTGGGACTTCTCAGGTCACCTGAAAACTACTGATCTGACTTTTTTTAAACTGCTTTTAGTAGTTGCCTAAAATAGACACTTTGGTTTTGTAAAAGCAACTGAAATAGATGACGGCTGGTCAGTGCACTTTACATTGCCTTTATAAATAACCTATTAATACTTCTGGGAGTGGGAAAATGTTTTATTTCTAGATCTAAATAAATCCTGATCTTCTGTTAACCATTTCTCCTGCAGGGTCATTTGATGCATCTCTCCAGCCAAGGGTGGCTCCTTGCTCCTTCAGGCAGCAAGAAGTGTCAGGATCACCTCATCTTTCAAAGCCTTCACTGAACTAAAACCACCTGGGACTGAAAGACAAGGGATGTGAGCATTAAGAGCCAGCATTGAGAGCAGATCTGCCTTCATGGAAAGGAGACACAGAAGTGGGTGGCCTGTCACAGCATCCCAGGGGAGAAGTGGGATCTCTTGGAGGTTTGCCAAGGAGCCCAAGGCTGCATAACTGCACAGTAGCCTTCCTTTACTGCCACTGAACTGGTCACAAACTGCATGCTTAGCAGAGGTTGAGGCACTTAGCAGTTCAAAGAGCTTGATGCTTTATCACCTTGAAGCCGCTAAATAAATAAATAGCACAGCTTGCACTTCAGCAGAGCACAAACAGGCACTTACAGAAAGAAGCCCCAGTGAAACCACATGCCCGTTCAAGACACTTCCCAGGGAAATAAAACCAAATAATAAGGAGCACAAGAAGTATAACAAGGGGCTTTTCAAACGAACAGAAGGATACCAGCAAGGAAAAGCCCCGATCTCCAACAGCCCCAAGCGGTCACAGATTTCTCCTCAGCAACTAACCCTTAAGGTGCAGACTCTCCAAGCTGCAGCATGTTTGTTCATCCCTATAACAGCTTCAAACAAATAATCAGGGAAAAATCACCCTGGCGTGATTATAGCCAGACTTTGCCAAGGCAACGTGGTTAAGAATTAAACCTCATCTGAAAGGTAGGTTATGGCTCTTGCATATTATTTTTTCCCCCCTCTTTAAAGCTGCATCAATAATTGCAAGATGAAGGCAGAAAAAAAAAAAGAGAAAAAACAAATCAACAGAAGCAAAAAGCCAGGCACCCAAAGATATCTTTGCAGGAGCTGGTCCTCTTGAATCAGAACCCTGGAATTGTTCTGCAATCGACTCAGCGGACAGTTACCATCTGTTTATGGAAAAAAATGTTAATAACCCCCAATCATAATCAAATAGGCAACCACTTTACTTTAAGTACCTATTAACTAATGCTAAATTACAATGGAACAGCTCTGCAAGTACTTCTGACATCCACATGCACATCAGCAGTGCCAGCACTTTGATCAGGGCTATTAGAACAAACACCAAATGAACTGATAGCGATGTGATTCCTCAAACGTTACAGAAAGCGTGGGCTGTATTTATTTACTGTTCTTTCATTTCTTCCCCACCTCCTTGCTGTTTCTGCCTATTCAGAAAGAAAATATGTATATGCCTGTGTACAGACGTACGCACAACCCACTACAGCAGACCCCGTGGAAGCCTGGTCTCCTGTGTTTTGTTTTTCTCTCCAAGGCTGAGCTTCCATACGGATTCTCTGATGTTCAGGAGGGCTTGAGGCATTTTCATCAGTGGGGCATCACCCGAGTTGCCATCCTCTATTTAACCCCCTTATTTCTACGATGCTTGTAGAGGCATCCCTAAGTCCTTCCCCCCCTCCTCTATGGGTGGAACCAGACAGCAGATACAAAATCTGCTGCAGAGAAAGGAAAAACCAGGCAGGCAGAGCCGTACACACACCCTTGCATGCATGCAGAGAAGCAGCACGATCACACGCCTTATTTCTTTAGGAAATCAGATTAAAAAGCAATTGACTCTTTGCCAACTGTAACCAAGCCTGAACCATTAGCTGGCACTGTCTCCACCCAAGGAAGAAAACCTCATTTGGAGAATGCAAGGAGTTTTTAATCTCACAGCCTGGAAAATAGTTCATCTCAGCAAAACAACAAGTGGTTTTGTCTCTGGATTTTCTCGAGCATCTTTCTTCCTGTATCTCTGCAAGCTCAAAAAAAACAGAAAAAACCTTTAAAAAAAAATGAGTAGTGCAGCACCAGGAATACATCACACAAATATGCATGAGCACAGGTTCTTTATCCCTAGGCACTTGCAAATGTAACAGAAAACAAGCAAAAGGAGCATATATTTCAGTCCATCAACCTAAGCATTTATATGGCCTCCATCACTGTGCCATCCAAACATTTTGTCAGCCCCAGGACTTTCCTGTGCCGTTACTATTGTTTTATGAATTTTCCTTTTTGTTAGTCCCAGGACTTGTGTGTGGCCTTTTTATTATACTATGAAATTTCATTTCCTGTCATCTGCTGGGATTAAACTTTGATGGGAAGACGTGGGTTTACGAGACCTGCGGTGACAAGCCTGACCCAAGAAGGTGAGGTGTAAAACCCTCCACCTCCGGCAGGTGGTCAGGGAACGTGGGACACCAAGCTTGGAGGTGGGAAAAGCCATGACTGAGCACAGGATGCCGGGCTCCCTACTCTCACATGTTCTAGCCCACCGGTAAAACCCCCTCCCCTGGGACACGGCAATACACTGAAGTGCCCTGACTCCCAATGCCTTGCTCTGTTAGATCCTGTTCTTCCCACACTAATACAAGGCTTTAAAAAACCTCCCTCTCTGGATACACTGCCCTTCAGCAGATGGTTGCAGCCCATGTCAGCGACTTAAACGCTTCTCAGTTTTCACATTCACTTTTCGCTGTGGTTTCCCTCCATGTTGCCTATGTAATGCCATGTTTCACAAAAGGGTGCTTTGCCTGACATTTTCTTGCTGTCTCCATCACCCCAGCTCTGGTGATCCCCCAGGCCCCCCCCTTAGCTGCTTCAGCCCACCCCTATTCCAAACCAGCTATGGGAACCCAAATCAACAGGTGGCCAGAAAGGAGACCTGGCCTCTGCCATCCTGCGTTAATGAATGTCCCCTCCAGAGGGAGCAGGGAAAGGCAAGGGGGATGGCACAGAAGCAGCCTCCTTGAGCTCAGCCTAGGGAGGCCAAGGAGCTGGGAGCACAGCGTGGCAGAGCCCCTTCACAAGGAGCTTTTGTTGATGCCACTGCTCCAGCCCCTCCACAGCGTGCTTGGCAGTGTGGGCGTTTCCACCACTTGCTGCTGGCTGTATCAGTAGCCGGGTCATAACCAGAGCAGCAGCTCTGCCAGGACTCCAGTGCAATGCTCCAAGGGTGTGCTACAAGCCAGAAGAGGACAAATGTGGACACAACATCATCTCCTAGTACTCCCCCCAAGACACAGTGATTTTCTTTTCAGATACGACAGCTGGGATGTGGACACTTGGCAGCCAATTAGTCTGCTTTTAAGACTGGTGGGCAACTGGGCAGGCTGGTCCAGGGGGACTTTCCAGCACAATGAGACATCCAACCTTGTCAGTCCAAATCCACCTCTCTCTAGGAGATAAACCATCTGCTTAATGCTAGGAGACACAGAAGAAAAAAGATGCATGCAGAGAAAGTCACGAGGTGCTTTGGGTAACACGTCCAACATGAGCACACTATGTTCTGCGACCGTGACAAAAACAACAACAGGAAAAACCTGCTCCTGCAGGCTTGCCAAGCTGGGATTTCAACAACAAGTGGCAACACATCAGCTGGCGATGAACAGCCCCTGATTCAGGGAATGATGCACTTTCCCAAAAAGGCTCAGGGTTTGCATTTTTTTCTTAGCAAATGATAATATGCTGGGTGCCATACAAGGTGGCTCCTGCCCAAGAATTAACTCATAATGAGGGACCCAGAGGAAAGTGCTGGCTAAAGAAGGTTTGGCAGTGGTTGCCAACTGCACTGTCCCATACAGGGTGTCAAAATAATCTAGGAACTGTACGTGACCTGCTGGAAGAGCAGCTCAGGACCACTCAATAAAGTGATTTGGACAAGGGCATCACCCCATGAACAGGAAGCTTCCAGGGAGAAGGAAAGGGACAGCAGCCCATTAATGGAGTGAAAGAGAAGACAACAGGGAAAGAGACATCCAGCACAAACACAAGCTTCAAGGTATCATTGCCAGATTGGGACCATCTGCAACAGCTCAGCTGAGACCCTAAAGCAAAAGAGAGTAAGACTCTGGACTCATGGACCTGCTGAGCAACAAACAAGGAGAGTTTAGAAACTGCATTTTGGAAAGCATAGAGGGGACTGTGACATTTCTCGTGGGGATGAGAAATGAATCAGCTACAGCTGGCAGGGCAAGTCATGACCAGGGTACCATGAAGCATCCCAGACACTGCAGGTGAAAGGAAGAGTTGCCTTTGTGTTGTGGATGAAGGTGTTGGGTGAGGTTTGGTAGCAAGCCTGGTACAAAGAAGTGTGATACAGGCTAAAATACAAAGCCTGGTGGCATGGCAGTTGACAACGGTGTTATGGCAAAAGAAAAAAGGTGTAGGCAGAAGAGACACTGAGGGAAAGAAGGAGGCTCAGAGTGGGTATGGCCATGTGCTAGAGAGACTGTCCACAGGCAGAAGGACCTGTCATCTCAAACAGGGAAGAGACCTTAGGCAGTATGAGGAGGCTGCCCATGGTGGTGCCTATGGCACCTGTGACACATTAAGGAGCCATCTCCCTGGTTTTAAAGATGTATTCAATTTTTGTCAACTCCATCTCTCCAAGCAATGTCATCACTAAAACCCTTAAAAACTTTGCAGGGTTGTGGTTTCATGTCACAATTGGAAGAAATACAGCATGATGACAAGGAAAGCAGGGTTTTCTGGCTAAACATTTTTATCTCCCAAAAACTGCACACACAAGGGCCCATCACAGCACCCCTCTGGTTTCTGGGAATGCAGAATATCTACCAACACATTTATCCAAAAGCCTCAACACATACACATATCTGTTCACCAAGACTGGTTACTCACATGAGGTTCACTCCTCTTTGATTCTTCCATTAGGGTCAGAAGTTACTTTTCCTTTTTATATTTGTATCTCTAAACCCCATCAGTGGCAAATGTCCAAGCACTTCCAAAGTGTTCTGACAAATCCCTCCAGAAGACATGTAACATCATCCCAATTTTACAGATGGGGAAATTAAAGCAGAGACAGAGGTTAAGGCAGCTAATTGCCTACGGACACTAAGTGAGTCAGTAAAAGAGCTGGGAATTGATCCCAAGAACCATGTCTTCCATTCCTCTACTCCACCCACCAGTAAGTACACCCTACCAGATGGTTCTTATCATTGGACATATGGACTAAATATTGCTAAGTTGGTGTAGAAGATTTGCTATTTAATTAAGTGTCCTGTCTTCCATCTCCATAGGATGCATAGGGGAAACTCCAGCCAGAATCCCATCTGGACCCACTCAGGAAATGTCTCCATAAGGCAAACAAAGCCCTAGGCAAGCACAAGAAACATTCCCAAACCTATCAACCTGCCCTGCAATGCAGACCCCAGCAAGGTCAGGAAACAGGCTGCCACTCAGAAGCCTTGGAAGAAGCTCATATTTGTCAAAGCCTGGCTTCAAACAGTGCATGCAGGAGCCACCAATTAGGCTAGGAACTACTTTGTCATGTGAAAGCTCTTCCTCCAGCCTTCACTGGGCACCACCAACGCTGCCCAGCTGGAGATACCAGCAGAGTCACAAAAAACAGATGGCACAGAGTCATCTACTTTCTTCTGGCATTAGCTCTATCACATCACAGGGCTGGTGTTGGTAGGACAGAGAGACCAGTTCTGTCTGGCAAACATCAGACGCTTTCTCACTTTCCAATCACTACCAAGGACATTTGAAATAGCTCCTATTCATGACGCAGAGGCAGAAACTTTCCAATAGAGGTAGTAGAAAAGGACCTTCTACATCACTGGAAGACAGGCCGGCAGTTGCTTTCCTAGCATGGACCTTAAACATTTATAGCAGCATCTCAGTCCCCATTCACCAGCAGGCACAGAATGGGTGCACCTGTCTTTCCAACAAACCCAAACCAATTTCACATCTTCCATTTCCTCTTCACACCCCACACTCTGCACCCTGCTCCATGCAAGGGGAAACCCATGCATCATCAAATCCACAAAAAAGATTTTATCCACGAACATGCTGTCCTGACTGAGTACAACACCCTCAACACATGGCTGGAAGACCAGGGTCAAAACCCTTCTGGGCAACTTACAGATGCAGTTATGCACTGATAAGGAAAATACATGCAAACTTCTACCCAGCAGAAGCACGTACCAGTGGGAACCGCGAGCCTCTGTATCTCCATTACTCTCTCAACAAACAAAAGAGAGCTGGACAATCTTCTCTTTGGAAGGCTTTGCCCCAACACTGACAATGTAGGAATAAAACCACAACACCTTTCCACGTGTGCTATAAGAGCCGGGCAATCCTGGAAGGTACCTCCTGCTAGAGGAAAGTGACTGCACGTACCTTTCATCCCAAACTTGGACCGCCGACCATATTTGTTGATCATAATAAAGAGGACGACCAAGAGGACACAAGCAAAAGCTGCCAACCCAACCGCTATGGAAACCTGAAAGAAAAAAAGCCTTCGAGTCAAGACAGAGGAACTTAGGAGTCTAGATTGGAACCAGCACCTCCTTGCCCAGTTAACCTTTCTGTAGGCTCATACCACCTACTGCACCCTGTGGATATCAGCTGTGAAGGAAAATACAAGTGAAAGCAAAGGACTTTGGCACAGCTTGGAAGCATCACAGGCTTCTTGAGGGACTGGAAGGTTTGGGGTCTCCCTATCAGCAATGCTGTTCTGGCACCAGTTCTCCCCAGCTTCTCACTTCACACATCTGCAGGGAAGGAAGACCCAATGCCCAATGCCTGGGCTCTCCCTTCACTGCACCACATCACAAGCCTCTATTTGAGACATCACCACTGGGCCATGATGTCACAACACTAAAGCTGTACTAATTTGAGCTGGGAACACACAAAAGCAGTAGAAAATTCTTTAGAAATAGCAACTCTATTCACCCCAACCTCCCTCAGGACAAAGAGTGAGGAAAAATAACATATCACAAAAAAGAAAAGAAAAGAAATTAAGTAGAAATGTTTTTTTCCTCAAAAATATTTGTTTTTCCTAAAGCCCCTAATGTCTTTCTATTTATTGTAATTTTTAGTAGCAAATATTTATGCTATAACAGTGTCCAAAGTCCTTCACTGGAACTGTGGTTCCACTGTGTCAGTGTACAAGCAGAGGAAAGAAAACCTCCTTGCCCTGAAGGGTTTACAATCCCAGGCTTATTTTAATATTTATGAATATTTATTCCTTCAAGTCTTTGCTCCAGATACTTTTATTGCATTGATGTAAACAACAATTTCTTTGGTGCTGGTCCAATTGTTCTCCCGTACTGAGTCTTGTGATGCATTTAGACTTTGCTTCCTTTTACAAAACTGTATTCTGCTGTAATAGAAAATACATCATTTAACCAAGGAAAAGTAATTTCATTTTGCAACCCTTTTCCCTGCCCTTGATACATTAGCTACAATATTGTTAAATTTTTTATTTCACCACGCTCTATTTTCATCCCCTAGCTTGTTTTCTGTGCTTTATATTTAATAATCAGTGCACATTATTACTCCAGGCTCACTGTTCAAAGCTTTGACTTCAGTTATGGGAGATTTTTGGTTGGACAAGAACTGAAACCAAGGTGGGCTGAGTTTTGTTCATTCTGTTAACATCTGGTGGGTTTTCAAGATCTTAAAACTTTCACAGAATTAGAGTAATTGTGAAATCCCCAATTTTTCCTACCAATACTTAGACATTTTTTTTTCTTTTTCTACCTGGATTCTGCAGAAGACAGACAATGTTGAGATCTGGTAAGCCATAGGCTTTCTTTCCCGTTTCATTTTTGGCATGTCCTGCAGAGCAGTAGAGAGGGCAAACTGGCATTGATGGAATTGAACCAAGCTAAATCTGAGACCCTCACAGGGCTAAACTTAACAGCTCAATAACAGTCTGAAACACACAATTGGCTGCTTGTTTGTTCTCTGGGTGCTACTTTCTTAGAGTAAGAATTTTTGAGCCTGCCAGCAGCAACTTCACAGGATGCCTTATTTTCAAAGAGCTCCCTGGTTCCACACTGCAGTCCCAAAAGGATCAGATGGTTCATGTCAGTATTTCACTTGCCTGACACAAGACACAAAATCCTCCTGATTGTTGTCTTGAGTCATAAAAGAAGAGATTTTCCTTGAAAACATCTCAAGACAACACAGGAATGTAAATACCGAGCCATCAATAACAAGAAATGCATGTAAAACAGTTCTGTAGAGAAGATGACAGGACTCACCCCAAAAGTGTCCTCCTCAGGTTTGTGGGTCACAGTGATCGGTGGGGTGGGACTCACTTCATAATCACCGACTGAAACCAAAACACCAAAGACAAAAGATTCAATGTGGCTCCCATGGGACTCCAAGGCACATCCCCTGTGGCAGATCCTGACCTAATAAGATCCAGTTCACCCCTAACAGAGGCTGCAACTTTTAATTTTAGAAGGCACCAAAATCAGCCATCAGAGAGTTCTCTGTGCACATCAGCAGAGAACACACAAACCAGGACAATGCTGGTGTCACTCAAGTCTTACAAATGAGAAACATTTGGGTGCCTGGTGTCCTAGGGTGGGTGACCTCCACCCCTAGTCTTCTCATAGAGTTTTCAGAATTCTACTGGGCTAGGTAGGGTTAAAACATGAGACTGACTTCAGCAGAACTTGATCCAAAGATATAATTACTTGGATGTTTTTTGGAGGAAAAAAATAATAAAGAGAAAGATTCTGTTGAGGAAACACCACAGAAGCAGAGTCGTGTTTCTCATCTCAGCCCACACTAGAAAGCAGGTTGTAAATAGGCCATGACACACAACTGCTTTGCAGATTGGTCAGCTTGCATCTAGTTAAGGCTCTACAACATGACCAAATGGTTAGAGTTTCAGTGATATTATCTCCAGCCCTGCCATTTAAGACCTCAAAGATTATTATTTCCACTATAGGATCTTCAGGACATCGCTAGAGGGAAATGAGCATCTCCTGGGCTCTAGGGATTGCCCAGCTGATCAAAAGCTCCCCAGCCATCTTGCTCTTGCATGGGGATGCCAGGGCTTTGTGCAACTTCCACCAACTTGCTTTTGGCTTCCTAATTTTTCCTCCACCTGTCACAGAGGGCCAGAAGGAACCACAAAAACAAAATACCCACAAGTATGCAAAGGGCAGGGAGACACTTACTTGAGACAAAGTTGTCTGTACTCTCTGTGGAAAGGACAAAGAGAGAAGTGACACAGTTAGCAGCACAGCAGAGGGAGAGTGGTTTCATTCCCAATCCACCTCAGACACACTCCACCACCCTAAAGAGCCCAGTAAACCAAAACTTTTCATATTTTGTTCTGTTGGGCAACTGTAACTGGAAATTGCAGCACATGTACCAGTAGGGCATTCCTGAGGTCAGGATGGAGTGCACAGGGATAACTGTGCAAGGTTGAAACTGGAGCAGAGGGATTCTACTGCTAAAACAGAACAATTAACAGCACCCTACGTGGAGACTTTTGAATGGTCAATAAACAACTCTGCTTTCAGCAGGTGAGCAAAGCTCTACAGACACACAGGCTCAGCAGGACAGAGATGGAGGGAAGAGAAGCAAATTTTACCCAGGGAGAAAGTCCTATAAGAATGAGGACCAGCTCGCAGGAAGGACAGTCCACCACGGGGCAGAGGGTTAGAGACCTCCTCTGGGCTCCCTCAATAGCCTAATGAGCCACCCAAAGCAAACAGCATCTGAACTGGACACGGAGGCTGCAGCTATCCTAGAGCTGCCTCTTGCCCACAACAGCTGCACCAGTCCCTGCTGGCAGCCTCCTGACTGCTCCAGTCTATTCAGTAAAGCTCCTTCAGCTTCAAAGGTGGCCGAGGCCTCAGACGATGAGGTCTAAAGCTCTCCATGACACTCAGTTTACATAGCATGAGAACAACGTCAGCTTTCAATTCACTTGCCCATGTAAGAAACTGAGCCCGATATTAACTGGAGTTTACACAGCTTTGCTGGCAGAGGGCTCCTGGAAGGACACTGAAGTGTTCATGCTGAAATACAGCTGAGGACTGGAAGGGAAGTGTAAAACAGCCCCCGGGTGACAAGCACAGCTTTCCAAACCAGGAGAAAAAACCTGAAAAAATATTTGTGTTTCAAGTCAAGCAGAGGAGTAACTTTCCTTGCATTTTTCAAGCAAGAGAAAAAAAATACTTTGTTTGTAGACATTTTTCCTATTAAGGCACACAGAGCCTAGTTGTAAATCTCTTGCTGCTTCTACATTTTCCCCTTTCCATTTTTCTCTGCTGGACTAAGCAAATTCAACAAAAACCCACAGAACGTTTTCCCCAATAAACCCTACTTCTTGAAGGATAAAACCTAGCCAAGACTTTTCAGCCAGCTTGAGTTCTGTGAGAAGTTCCCAAAGAACTCAACACTCAAGAGAGGGAGGTAGCTACCTTTGTGGATTAAATAAGGAGCCTCTGGTAGAGATGCCAATGACAACATGCAATGAGGCTTTTATCAGACAATGACAAATCTGTCCTGGGAGCCACAGCCCTGGCTCCTAGAGCCACTGCATCACAGAGAAGGATGATATGGCATGGGGCGCACCTTCCAGCTCCCATCCAGCTCCTCACAGCCCCTTTCTCCTCTCAACCTAAGAAGCACAATCTGACACCATACCAGTAAGAGCTTGCAGATCAGGGGTTTCTAAAAAACATGGTCACAGGTCCTTTTCTATGCTGATAGGAATTTCCCAAGGCACTATGTTTTATTAAGACTAACAGTCTCATCCTGAGTAGTGACAGCAAAACCCTCACACATGCAAAGATCTATAGGCAATAAGCATCTTGAACGAACCACACTGAGGAACCTTCAATTTGTAGCATTTTCTGAAGGAATCTACCTTCAAATGGGAAATTATAAACGTCAACTGCATTGAGTGTTAATGTCAGCTGTGGCAGTGGATGGAGCAAAGAACTTCAAGGAAAGTAAATTACATCCTGCATTGGGCTGACACGGTCTGCCAGGGTGAGGAACAGCCTGGGACTTGGGATCAGAAGAAATAAAAGAAATGGCTCAATTCCTGCTGAGAGATGGTTCAGGGTCTGTAAGCACTCCACACCAACAACACGTACCAGGCGTGGGTGAAGGTGCACTCACAAGGGCGATATTTTCCATATATTTCACACAATCCCATTCTCCCAGAGCCTCTGACACAAGAGGCTCTTCAGACATCAACGTGTCTTTCCTCAGATCCATTTCCAAAATCAGCTCTCCAGAACAGCAGATCTGTCCCCTTTTCTGGAGGTCCAGCACCTACTTAAGATCTGTCCCCATTTCACAGATGGGGAAATTGAGTCACGAAGGTGGGAACCTGACAGAGCTGAGACTGCAAACCTGTGCCTCTCCTCGCCCACCTACATTTGATAAGCTGCTCTTCTGCCCTGACAGAAGCAAATATAAATAGGTCAGGTAGCCAAACAGGACATCATCCTTGAAGCCAGAATACAAATTTTCTACTCCCATCTATATGAGCTCATTTGTTCAATTGTCAGATCTTCAAGGCAGAGATTAGGGGTTACATTTACGATATCTGACCTGCGGGAAAACTGTGTGTACATATATGGTGTGATATAAATAATAAATGAGAGTGCTGTTGGTATTTTTCTATATTTAGCAAACACCCTATTTCGCTGGATTTTCTTGGGCTGCAGGGGCCAATTTAGAGCTGCCACTTTCTCATGGCATCATTCCTGGAGGCAGCAGCATGCACAGATCTTAACTCCATGATGGCCAGAGTGGTGTTGCACAGACAGAGAGGAGACCGAGACCAAAACTCTCCACGGTCCTATAGAGCAGGTCACCATAAAAGTCTCTACTTGCACTCCCCAGAGTTGGATGTTCATGTCCTCAAATGCTTTTTTTTGCAGTTAAGCCCTGAATCACTAGGGAGTACAAGAGGGAATTCCGAGCTATCAGTTAAGAAATCCCAACAAGCTGATGCAAAGCAACTAATTGAGCCGTCGCATCTTTTGTAGACCTGTCATCCTGGAATTGCACATGTCATATTTAGAGAGAAAACAATCCTGACACTGCTGCATCCAGCTTTAATCATTTCACAAATGCAAGCTAGAAGCAAAAAAGGAAAGAACTACATCACTTAAAAGGCTTTCCTTTATTTAACTTCGAAGTAGCAATCACATAGAGCACTTTATCTCAAAAAATTGGACAAACTCTTTGGGGCACAAAGAGAAGATCCAAAATAATCGACTAAATTTACATCCTACTCTCACTGAAATCTTAAAAAAAACCCACAACACTACAGAATATATTACACAACAAATATATCTAAACCAGTTAGTGTGTCTCTCTGCATTAAAGAGTTGTTATTACACCAAACCACACTTGAATAGGAGAATCATATTGGTCAGAAGAGGCCTCCAGAGGTCACCTCTTTCAACCCACTGCTCAAAGGTCAACTTGGGTTGTCAAGACCTTGTGGTGGGACCATAGTAAGACCTTTGGACTGTAAGAAACCCTAAAGAGGTAAACTGAATACCCTACCTGGAAAGGGCTTTTCAAGGAAGTGTCCTTTGATGGTCTGGTTGGCTGAGCCCAATTGGTTGGTGGCTACAATCGTGTAGTTGCCATTGTTGTAGTGAGTGGGTTTGTTGAAGAGCAGACAACCCTCAGACACTTCCCCTTGTTGGTAAAACTCCATGTGGATGATCTCTGTCTCCCGGAGGATCTGGCCATTGTGCAGCCAGTGAAGGGTGGGAGCTGGGTTCCCATGCACTGCAAATGCAATGCAGTGCTCCAGGTGTAGCACCGGCTCCTCCAGGGTTAGGATGCGAGGGGGATCTAGCAGAGAGAAACACGGCAGGCTCACAGCACACCTCCACCCACATCATGTCTCTGTGCACCATGGAAATTAAGATTATTGAAAACACAACATTCAAAATCCTTTGTTTCTTCAATTCTTCCCACAGATGTCTGCAAACAAGTAGCAATAAATCAAAAGAACTATTCCATGCTCCCGAGGAGGAGGATCTGAACCATAGCCAGCTCTCCTGGGCTTCTGAACAAGGGTATAAATTAACCACAGGGATGGTCCTTTCACCAGTCTAGACACAATTAAGCTTGGAGTTGCCTGGTCCACACACCAACTGCTGCTCTCCTTCCCTCAAGGGATGGTGGGGAGGCAGACTGTCCCCATTATGGAGGACACTGTGACGCAGCACTGTTACACTACACATGTGCAAGGTGGCCATGGGACCTCTCCAGGCACACTGAGCAATTGTGGGCTGCAGAGCTGTGGAAGCAAACATCCCTCAGTGACTGCCTGTCCTTGGGGATTTTGACTGCCTGAATATCCCAAAAGAGTTCTCACTTGCCGAACAGCCTCCAGGGGTGCTTTAATTAAAGGCAGAAGGAGAAAAGCAAAGCAGAGGCTCTACCTGCAATTCATTGCATATGTATTGTCTTCCCCTCTGGGACACCCCAAGAATTCAAATGTTGCTCTGCCATTGCTTCTGAAACCCCATTTACGACGCCTACATGCAAGGTACCAAACCCCAGAGGCACAAGGTCTGAACAGTAAGAACAGAGTTTTATGCAAAGACAAAAGACACAAAAAGATGTAGATCTTCCCTAAAACTCCCCTGTTCCTGGTACCATCCAGCTGCAAAGACAAAACACAGGCCACCTACAAGGAACAAAACAATGCATCAACTTTACCCATCTTCTGGAAAAAAGATGGTGAATTTTTCAGGCAGCAAAGGTGGTAGAAGAAAACAAGGTGGTGAGCTCTTGGAACCCAGCAAAATTCTCACACCAGCACCCAGCTGCCCTGAACCACACAGCCATGTCCCAACCACCTTCTTTCATTCGCAAGCCTAGATTTGCATGTGGCTTGTTCACATCTTCCTGGCAAGGAGGATTCATAACAGGCAGCCACCTACACACACAAACCCAGATCTTTTCAGCATGAAATTGCAGCCTAAGTGATGGGTCTGGGCAACAAGAGCAGGGGTAGCAGAGACTGTCAGCAGCTTAGAGGATTACATGGGTGAAAATAGGCATTGGCATGGTGCTGTTAAGGTGTGGAGGAAAAGATGCTAAAATGCAGTGTAAAAAACACCCGCCTGCTGACCAGTCACCTCTGAGCTGTTGCGGATTTTAATTACCTCCATTCTTCAATCCATCAATAGAACTTATTGGGAGGAAGATGAAAGTAGTAAAGCATCTGCTCTCCTCTTTCCAATCCCCTGTGACCCCCTTTTCTTTATAGTGGCTTCCACACTGCACTGGGCATGCAACACAGGTGGGTTCACCAAGATGAGCCAAAATCCCACATGGGTCTCCACTCTACCCAGCAGGGTTGGGGATGGGGGACAGATCTTCAAACTACAGAGTAAGGGCAAATATTGCAGACAGAGCAACAAGTAGTAAATCTCAGCTGCTTGAGAGCACAAAGCTGTGTAAACTTCCTCTTAAGGTCAGGTTTGTGTTAAGTTATATTAGAAAGCACAGAGAAAGTTTAGCTACTTGTAGCTAAAAGTGAACAGTTGAAATTTGACATGGACATGTTTACACAGTGTTTGCGGTTTAGCTTTGTAGGAACAGGTCGGGGAGGAAACACTAGCAGTCCTGAAAGCAGAGGCAAGATTTACACTGGCTTTAGCAAGGGTGACATTTAACCTCTTACATGGCATCAGGGCAAGCAACTCTGTTTATAAATTTATAAGTAGAGTTTTAGCTGCTCTACAGCTTTTTCTTATTCTGCTGGATCTTCCAAGAGATGGGTGGAGAGATGTCCACCACCAGCGTGGCACTGCTGCTCCTCCCCTGCTCTACTGCTCATTGCTACCTTACTGGAAGCAGCAGGAAAGCAAAAACACTGACACTTGAGAGCTGTGCAAGTATCCACCTCCTCCTCACTGTGCTCAGCTCCTAATTCTTATCCACAAAACCAGTACGTCACAGGTAGGGAGCGGCCATGCATTCACACAGTTCCCAGGGCAGCCCCTCAGCCTCTATACTGTCAAGGTCTCTCCATTGCTACTTACAGTAGACGGTGAGCAGCACGCTGGCATTGCTCATCCCCACCACGTTCTCAGCAATGCAGGTAAGCAGGAACCCGTTGTCCTCACTGGTGACATTCACCAAGGTCAAATTGATGGCGTGAACATTGGTCCAGTTGAGGTTGGTCTAAAAATCCAGGAGAGAAATACAGAAATCAGTGTCTGTTGGCTTCTTTCCTCCCTGTGCTCCTGCCCCCAGAAAAATGATGATCCCAGTTTCCATATAAGATGTAAGAAGGTCTCCAAAACCCAAGAAAAACTAGGATCTGGATAAGGGGACGTGTTTCCTCATCTGTTTAAGTAAACTGTATCCTGCAAGAGGAGCTACTGAGAGGGGGAGAGCTGCAGCATTGTAGCACTGATAAGCATGGCTTACCTCTAGAAAAGCTTGCTTAGCTGCTGATTTCAGCTGCAGATGTTGCAGACACCTCTGTAAACAGGTAGTTTTATTAGAGGAGATATGAGTTAATTCAATTAGGGAGCACTGAGACATGAAGCTCTCTCATCTTTACTTTCCAGTCATAGAGAGGGAAAGTTCTGCTGCCTCTAGGTAGTTGCCAGGTTCTCACATGCATAGGATATGGCCTCAGTTTTGCTTTTGATACAAGAATTTCACTGTTCTCGTAGCAGTCTCTACCATATACCTGACCCTTTGCCCTGCACGCACAGATCTGGGGAACCCCTGGCAGCTGCCCTGCCCCTGCCATATCGTGTGCAGGTAACACTGAGGTCCCACAACCCCTACCTGGTGTGTGTTGATGGAGTGGAGATCAGCCACCGTCCAGTCAACATCAGGCAGTGGCGAGCCCGAGCCATTGCAGGTGATGACAGCGTTCTCCCCTTCCCGCACCGTCAGGTTCACATGGCTCACGCTGATCTCGGGGAGGTCTAGGAGAGCCAGACACCAAGGCACTCAGGTATGGAGCAGCGTTTGCTACAGTTAGCTGCAGGGTGCACACATGTGGACCCAGATTCTGCCAAGCTGCTTCCCAAAATCAGCCTCCAGCACCCCAGGATAAGTAGTAGGAGTCAACTGCATGGCCTTGCCCTACCAGGAGATGAATAAGGCACAGAGACGAGGGAAAGTATAGATGCTGGAGATGCTGAACAGACCCTTCCATCACATTCAAAATCGAATTTGTGTCCAGTTCTGGCTGCCCCTTCCTTCACATAAGACTTTCTTCGCCATCTCTTCTATTCCTACAGAAGCTGCTCTCAAGAGCAGTCACCTGGGATGGGAGAGCTGTGTGTGCTGGGAGAGGATCCAAAGCATTCCTGCCTCCAGGGACAAGGCACAGAGTGCCCAGCACTCCAGGCAAGGAGAATGTCCCTCTAATTTATAACAATCAAGAGAAGATGACCAAGGATGTGTCCTCGTGTTAACTGCATCTCTCCTAATAAAAGGTGCCCTTGTTCTTCCTTGGTGGTGGCAGAGAGATTCACTGATTTATAGTGGCTCTGATTTACACCGCTTCCCTCACTTGCTGCCACAGGCACCAAATATCCTTGCAACACAAAACAAACAGTGCTGGTTGCAGTAAGGGCAAACAGCCTTCTTGCATGGGGAAAGCTTTCTGGGCTGTTTGTAGAGCCAAATGGGGTAGGCTGAGCAAGGAGGTCAGTGGTCCCCTCCCATTGTAGGGTAGCAGCATCCATCATGCCTAACCAAAGCCATGGATGGGATACACATTTCTTCATTGCCATCAGGGAGTGATAGCAGGAGAGATGAAACACTGTTCTGATTTGGGGGGATGCCAGAAGAAAGGAGGCAATGGTCAAGACCTGGCAAAGCTGCATAGGTGGGAGGAATCAGTGGAGAAGGAGATGGGAGGGACACTTATGGTGTCTCCAAGTTGAGCTGATATCAGACATGACAATACCAAGACATGTCAGCCCTCAGCACCTAAAGGGCAAAGACTGGGATGCTGTTACAACATCCCTTGAGCCATCTTAATGCTTGAACAGAAAGACTTTTCTCTGGAGGAAAGCAGATCAGTGTGGCTCCCTGCCCTTCCAAAAGACCGCGAGGTCAGAGGAGTTGCTCATCCTGCACAGCAGCACTTTTGTGTTTCCAAACCAGCACCCTGCTGTCACATCAAGTCTAATACAACCATTGATAGAGTCACCTTCTCCTCCTGTCCCTGGTCCCTAGGGGTTGTTCTGGGTTTTTTTCCCCTCTAATCCTTGCAGAATACTCTTCCCATGTGGAGGAAATTAGAGCACACTCTCAAATCTCTTTAGTTCATCCACATGCAGGCACAATTTGGCCAATTTCCAGAGCTTAATAAAGGGACGTTGTGAACTTGAAAAACAAAAAATTCATACAAATCCAAATGTGCATGCTTTTTGTCTGTTACTGTTACTAGAAACAAACCCAAATTCCTAAACCAGAGAACGATCATCACAAAACAAGAAATTATGGGTTTCATCCTTTACTTCAGACCATGAGTTTGACAGCTGCTTGTGTATAGACAGTTTAATTGTTCTGCTGAAGGTACACCTCTTTACCTTACTCTGCAAGGGATGCTTTCCAGTAATAGCAATAACAAAGCAAAAATTGACACCAAACAGGCAGCTGATGTGTGAGCAAGGTGAAGCTAAAGAGATAACTATTGAATATGCCTCATATTGCTCCTAAGGCCACTGGATTCTTTTAAACATCAGCAGGAAGAAGAAAGAGATATAAAGTCACTCTTGCCTCTTCCCTACAGAGATGGACTTTCAATTGAAATAATAAAACAACAGAAAACACACACAGATGCGTATTTCTTAAGAGTAAGAAAGATAAGGTAGCAGCATCTTTTAACAATATGCTATTTCTAGGATTTGTTAGACAGGAAGAGCAACATGAAATATATCCTTTATCAAGATATCACAGACTCATCGCACACACTTTGCCAAACAATAGCATTTCAGTGAAGGAAATGCCCCAGATCACCCAATACCTTCATGCATACTGAAACAGCAGCATTTACTAGATACTCTATTTTTAATCCACAAACTCCCCCCCGTCAGCTTCAATCATCTTGTTCTTGACCATACGGTGGGATGCTGCAGCACCAGATTCCCCAAACGAATGGTTGAACCAGAGCTGCCAGATACGGCAAGGGTCCCTCCTGTCAGTCACCCCCTTGGGCTCCCCCACAGCCAGCCCCAGGAGCCTGGCGTTGGCTGCACCTTACCACACTGGGTGATGTTCATCTCCTGCAAAGGGATGATGGCAGCATCCATGTTCATGCAGTAGAGCTCCTGGTACTGCAGGTTTGCCTCACCCTTCTCCTGCCAGAGCTGGATCCAGCGGATGTCGCAGCTGCAGTTAAAAAGGTTCCTCTCTAATCTCCTATGGGCAAAGAGAGCATGAGAAAGGATGGTGGGATGGGGAAGGGCCATCACCTGGCTCCAGGATCCCCAAGGAGGAGAACCATCATCCAGCTGCTAGGGGCCCTTTTGAACTAGAGGGAAAATCTCCTTCACGTTATTTGCCTGGGGTCTCCTGGCTCATGTCGTTCATAGTCTCCCTGGAGTCAGGAGAGACAAAGTTACACATCCATGCATTCACAGAGTCTCCTTCATGCACGCACACAAGGTTTTACATTTCCCAAGGCAGCACATGGATGCACACAACGTCTTTCACCATAAGATTTGCACATCTGCAGCTCAGTTCCACAGCAATGACGTCCAGACAGCCAAAACATTCATCCCTCAGCAAAGGAGCAGGCAGCTCCCCACTGCCCTAACACATTGATTCACCTCTTCAAATCCCACTTCAGTGGGGGTCCATGACCCTGCTGGGCAAAGCACACCTCCAGCCCCAACAGGCACTCAGGGAAGCTGACAGCTGAGCACCCTGTATGAACACAGCCTCCTGGTGACCCAGGACACAAGCCAATGCACAGAGTATTATGCATTTTAATCCAATCAAACAGCACCGTGCTGAGACCTTGCTGACCTGGCCAGGAGAAATGGGAAAAAAAAGCACTGCCTTTAATGTACCTAGTTTAAAATAGACTTACACATAGTTTATATACCAGGAATATTTATTATAATTGATTTTCCAACCTATTAACCATTTCATTTACATTTTTAAAGCCCTGCAGCTCTCTGTGGAAATGCCAGGAGGGCAGGTCCCAGCAGTGAGGAGAGCCCAGTGCTCAGCCAGGACAGACTGAGTTACAAACACAGGTTGCAACAGTAACTTAAACAAAACAGGAGATACAGCCTGAACAAACAAAGTATCTTCCCACATAACTGGGAAGCAAAAGAAAGTAGGAAGCAGGAGCCAGCAGTGCAAAAGGTAAGCTCAGTCACCCCAAAGAAGGTCATCTCCAAAGGTCAAACCGTTGCTTCATGCAACATCTAGGTCCCCCCATCATACAAGGGGGAGCTGTTTTCCTGGTCTGTTCCATGTGTTACTGCAAAATTCATGCTTGCTTTTACAAAATTAATTCCACCAACTACCAGGATTTGGAAACATCCTTCCAAACATGTGCAGCTGCTGCTTCATCTGTACAGTACTACAAAAAAGAGGAGGAGGAGGAAAAGGGATCTTCTGGTATCATCCAGGGGTGTTAAACCTGAACCCTAATGATGCCACTTTGAATCTTCTCAGAGAAGAAGATGCCATATGACCTCTTTTTGTTTTTGTTCTAAAAAAAAAAAGGAGTTAAACTTCACTCTGCAGCTTTTCATTAGTTCATTCCTTCCCCATCAAAAGCACCTAAGCCTTTGCAAGACAGGCAGAAGGCTCAGACAAGCGACTCAAAGGCCAAAGCACTAAATTTAACAGACCAGAGCAGATTAGTCCAGTGATTTGGTGGGACTTGAACGACAAGGCATCCCCTGCACACTGTGACAGGTATTGCCAGTATCTCGCACAGGCTTTCCATCCTCTTCAGCATGGCCATGAATTCATGTTCTCCTCAGGATCCTCCCAAGGTCACTGCTCCCAGCAGGACATGGGACAGCATGTGGGTAAGAGCCATGGACTCAGCCAACAGCAGAACAGGTAACCAGAGTTGTACCCTGGGAGCTGGCAGGGACCTGGGGGAGCTCAGAGGCAATGGGGTAGAAATTCTGCTCCATTGCAAATATCTTCACAAAAGGAGGCTGCTGGGCAGAGCCTCTGTCCTAGCACTTAAGGGCAGCTCCATAAGTAATAGACAGCAGCCTTCCCAGCCCATTGTTAATTCATGAAGAGCCATGAATAATACAGGAGCAGCGGGCTTCAGGGCAGGACTTACCCATGATTTGCCCCACCATTCGTGATGTAACTCGCTCTAATCGAGACCCCCACAGGGGCTTTTGCACAAATTAAGTCCCATCAGCAGCTGGATGTGCCAAGTGTCACCAGCAGCTGGCATAGCATCGCAGGTAAAAGGGGCACAGTTGTGTGCACACATTTTTCAGAGCACGCACTGCAAAAGCACTCTTGTCATAGACGAGATGCCTTCCCTCCTCGTGCTGCCTGCCCTGCCAGCTGGCTCTCTAGAGAACTGCATAGATTTCCATGCTCACACTGTCCTGTATATGCCCAAAAACCCTGAACCTCCATCTCCTTCCTCAGACCCCACCACTGCCCCAGCCTTGCAGGAATCATTAGAAGCTCCTTCCAACCCTTCCTCCCATGACTTCTGTAACATGCTTCCACTACCTGCAACCCTCTGCTTCCCTTTTCTTCAAGGAGGAGAAGGGCCTCGGGGAACACAAGGTCAAAACCCATTGCCACTCCCCAAACTGCCTGGACAACCTACATCAGGGTGGACAAGTGTGGGAGAGGGATGCCATCAGCATCCCAGTATGTACTGGGACAGACAGGACTTCACGCACACAGAGGAGCAAAATGAGTCACATGCCCTGCCCCACACCTCCCCACTCCTCAGCTAAAACAAAGCTATCTGCAGCTAAATTTTCCATTCACATTCAAACTTTTGATTCACATAAAACTGCTGTCAAGGCTTCATACACTCGCCAGTAAAACACCTCGGGACTGAGACCACTTTCCTAAGCTGGAGAACCAAAGAACATCCAGCAAAGAGAGAACAAATCTACTTTTGTTTTTAATTTCTATTTATTTCCTAGACCCAGGGCTTCTCTTGGTGGTCGAGCCAGCACTTTTATTTCTGAATCTCTGCCAGAAAGGGATGGGACAGAAAGGAGGAAGTCGGACAGGGAGTGATGTGTGGCATCTGACAGCTGGATTACCCAATGCAGAGAGCAGGCAAGCACCCACTGTCTAGCTACAACTTTATTAGTGTGACTGTTGGTGGCAATAAGTTTCTAAGCTAGAGGCACAGACAATGTTAAGTTGGACTCATAACATTAGCAGGGATGTGCTGTGCCCCATCTCCACCAAAGCCTCTTGCTGTAACATTGTGGAAATCCACTGCAGGGTAAGCTGGCACGACTGCTGGTATTAGGAATGCTGATGGGCAGAGCAGCAAGATGTTCAGGGTTACAAGGTTTTATACAACCAACAATGTAATTGGATCCAGAGTCTTAGGTCTTTCCGGGAAGGGATTTCTTGAAGTGTCAGCCCTAAGCTCTCTGAGGACATGACAAAGGAAGCCAAGGACATGACAGAGGAAACCAGCTGTGACTTCTGGATAGGAAAGGCTTTAAGTCCAATGTTTATGAGCTGTTGCATGTGTCAGATGCTTCCCTGTGCACACTCAGCTCCAGACTTCGGAGAGTTGTGCACACATTAGCCTGAGCCTTGCCGGTCAAGGTCAGTCTGTCCTGTGGGAATTAGGGTTGGATTTACTGTAAACCATTCCAAGCCTTGCTTCTGGCCAGGAGGAGAAAGATAATATTCCTTGGAAATATGTCTTATCTTTGCCATCCTTTCTTCAGTGAGTCAGCAGGGGAAAAGCTCAGGTCTGTTGAACAAGAAAAGAAATTCTGCTTTAAAGCAATACCATCTTCCCGAACTTGTGATGCCTTGAATGCAGCCAGGCAGCTGTTTGAAGCCCCAAGTTCCCATCCACCTGCCTGCTCTCATAGCATGGCATGATCTTCCCATTAGTCTTCTGCTCTTTCCTTCTGTGTTCACTGTCAGTGGCTTTGTCAGGTCTCATGTTCCCTGGCAATTTCCATGTCACATCACTTGTAGTTCCTCTCTTCCCAACACTCCCCTGGAGACGATCCTCCCATCTCTTCTCTTCCCACATGCTCTGCTGCTCCAAGCTGCCTTGTTGCAAGTCACAGTTTTGCCTTCGATGACTATCCTCCCTCGGGATTCAGGATTGCCTGGGAGCACTGGGGCACTGGTTCTCAATATAAGGTGCCTCTGGTGAACCACTGCAGCACTGCACCTGCTTGTCCCACCAACGCTCCCCATAGACCTAACCCTCTCAAAAAGAGCAGACTCTTGACAGCAGCTATGTGTCCCTGGGGTCTTCTGGCCTCTCTGCGGCCACGCAGAAGTGCTGCTGCTCAGTCTGCCTTCCTTGAGCCTGCTGCCTCTGCATTGGTCTCTGCTGCTCACCCCCTTGCTCCTTTCCAGAGAATTTGGCTCAGCTTCAAGTTCTTGGCTGGTATCAGTCTGAAACTCCCTTTCTAGCTTTCACTAGTGTTTCACACTCTATGTGGGCCATGTATTCTGTCTCCTTCCAAGATTTTGGAAGCCTCCTTGGAGCTCAGTGTGCCAAAAAACTGTCTTCTACTCACCCATCCTCTGCATTTTTTTAAAAAAAACCCAATATTTCCCACTTTTGCACATCCATTACTAATTTCTCCCTATCCCTGCTTTTCCTTATCAACAGGTCCCATCCTTCTAGTACTCAGGACTGTGACCACCCCACAATAGATAAAGTATGTCTTTACCTTGATTTCTAACATCTTTATGTGAATGATTATTCAGAGCCCATAGCTCAGGTTACACCTCCATTCTGTCTTCTCTCCAACAAACCCAAAATTCAGCAGGACAGTTTCATGGTCCCAGTGAGAACACTGCAGGTACATCCCTCTGCTCTATCAACGCTGACATCCCAGTGGATATCAACTAAAATATCTCTCTCATCATGCTTTGGGGAACAGCATCATGTTATGATCATCCTGTGTTTACGTGGATGGAGGAACATTTGTCAGGAAGCACCAGTGACAAAGCAATTCAGAAAAAATAAACTTGACCAGACTCTTACTCCAGCCCAGCCAACAGCAAGCAAGACCCTGTGCCATACACATTTGTAGGTGATCACTGGAGCTGGTGCCAGGGAGTGGTTTGCCAAGACCCCTTTCGCAGCATGGTGACAAGAGAGGTCTGGCCCAGGCTCCAGTCCCACGTGGTGCCAAGCCTCCCCATGGGACACTGGACACCACACATCACACCAGTGTTGTTTTCTCATCCCATCACCTCCTTTATCAACCAACTTTGTGATCTCCCACATTTCTATCTGTATTACTTCATTCATCAACTGGGGCTTGTTTACTCCAAGAAAACTGCTCTCAACACAGCTCCAGTTGAAGCCAAGTAATCCAGCTCCTTCCCAATTTGCCAGGCTGCAGAGCGCTGGCCCCAAGTGACTGCGCTGGCCCCACGTGACTGCACTGGCCCCAGCCAAAGCCACCCCAAGCACACCAGCAGCTTCCCTGACAGGATCACCATTGCAGGACAACACAGCTGTGTTCTTCAGGTGCACTTTGCTGCCCAAACAGCAGCATCCCAATTCCCTTTGTGCTCAGTATTGGTCTTTTGAGCCTAACTTGGGTTGGCAGACCTGGGACATGCCTGAAGAAACAAAATATGACCAAATGAAACAAAACCACAAAAAAACAGGCCCCATTGGAAGTATTTCCATTAATCTGCAGGCTCACAATTACCCCAGTCCTTGCCAGCACCTCTAGCTCAGGACTGCAGCCCCATTTGCTCCTCCATTCTTGCATCTCTCTTGGGTAACAACCATCAATCTGAGTTTTGCCAGACAGTGCAATGACAATAAGTAAAGGTCTAAGAATACAAATGACTCATGCTATTAAACTTGAAACCCAAGCCAGGCTTGAAAAATATTTAGAGCTATAATCAGTGAGGAGACAAATTCCAAATTCAGCATTTTAACTCTGCAAGCCAGATTCCTCATCAGAAGGGCGTTTCTCTATTTTCTAATATCACTATTAGTATTTTTCATTTAACAATTTGACAGAAATAAAATACACTGCAGTAACATCAGTGATAACACACTTACTCCCACTTGAAAGACTGTCTTTATTCTTTCATAAGTCACTTCTAGCTTACAGCTCTATTGATCATTGGTGAGGATGAATGGAGCTTCCCAGGATCCTCCGGGACAAATCCTACATATATATTTTTTCATACCCACCAAACAACTATTTCTAAAATTCAACAAAACAGGTCATCAGGGCAACGCTCCATTGATTTCATGTCCACTTATTCTTCAAGCACAGCGCTGAATGCTCTATTAATAATTCAGCAGGCTGAAGGCCACCAGTGCCCCAGGAGAGACTATCTCATCTCCCACATAGGATCTGGGAGGTGCTTCAATTGCTGGAGAGTAAAGGAGTCACTCAAAAACTAGGGGTGTCTTATAAAGCATGTCCATGATCCAAGGAAAAAGAGTTAGCTCTACTCTGCAATAGATGAGGATCAAGTATTTGAGAAGATTCACTCAAAATCTGACCTACTAAGTATTTTCTAATGTGCTCCCAGAGTTAGTCAACCATTTACTACTCCAAGCATGACTTGTTCATCATCCCGACGTTAATTAGCCAGCTGCTGTGAAGCTAAAAGAGAAGCAGTTCTGCTCTGATGCTCTCATACCCACAAAAGCCTCCCAAGGATGGTGCTGCCCACTGGAGATCTAGGTAATTATTCACAGGCTTCAAAATGGCTCTATTTGGAAATAGTTCCTCCACTCAGCCTCCCCTCTCCTCCCAGGAGAGACCTCCAGGTAGGACTTACAGTTCAAAGAGTCGCAGGGTCTGGAAGAGTTGCCATGACAGAGTGGTGAGTCGGTTCCCAGAGAGGTCTCTGAAAATTAACAAGGAAAAGAAAAAGATGTCACGGTAAATAATTCCTCATGCCCATGGCCCTACCACCTCAGCAGAGCTCATCATCCTCCTCTACAGGGAGGCTGCCAAGCAGTTTAGGACCAAAGTTTAGACTTCATAATGAGAGATTTTAATGAGGACAAGCTCAAATGGAAGTTTCTTGTTTTACTTTTTTTTCTGAGGGCAAAAATGGTTTGTACCATGCCATTTTAAGAAAAAAATCCAAGCAGAGCAAGACTTCTCTAATTCTTGCTTGTGAATCTGGAGCTCTACCGACCATAAGCAGAAAGAACAAGTCTAATGTCATACCTTGAACAAAAAATTAAGCGCTAACTTTGCATCAAAAATAACAACAATCAGGTTAAAACAACAGCACAATGATTACCCAAGGTGTTATCATATAATCTGCAGTAGCTGTGTGCTCAAAGTGCCCTGGTAGGTCTGTGTGTTGTCTGCACCTAGGGGTACCACAACTATGGCACCCAACAGCTCCCTATCCCTCACTCCATCTGCCCAAACTTTTGAAATCATACATCTCATCTACCTGGGAGAGCTTTGCAACCCAGCAGACAACACCTCTTCAACTGAAAGCCAGAGAGGAAAAAAGAGCATAAATACAACTGAAGTACTAAAAGCAAAAGAGAAGAAACATGTTTGGGGCAGAGTAAGTAGAGAGAAGACTGAGAAAGAGAAAAGCCTTGGGTGAGAAGATGGTAATGAAATCACTTCCCATAGTGAGCAGCCTTCTTGGGGACACCTGGCCAGCCTGGGAGTCACCAACTGAGGGACCAGCCCATGGGGTGAGCAGAGACAGGTGGTTATAAGCCCTGGCAGAAACCCAAATCCCTCCATATCTATGCTGGCCTCCAGAAAACACAGGAGGTGCTGCCTCACATCCTTTGCTGA
The DNA here is from genome assembly GCA_013398125.1 of Aegotheles bennettii. Classification (NCBI taxonomy): domain Eukaryota; kingdom Metazoa; phylum Chordata; class Aves; order Caprimulgiformes; family Aegothelidae; genus Aegotheles; species Aegotheles bennettii. The sequence continues at coordinate 572,301 of VZRW01011345.1, read as the reverse complement.
ATCTACCCGAGAGCTGCAGATACCCTCCTGCCTCAACCCTGCTCACTGGAAAGAGCCACGAAGGGCCAGAGGTATGAACCACCTGGAGGGTCATTAAACTCTGAGCTGGCCAGAGAGGAGGTATAGGACAAGGTGACACAGAGGTGACAGTGGGCATCCTTGCCATGCCAGGCTCAGCCCACAAACCCCATTTGATTTGCAGAAATGAGCTAAAACTAAGACAACAAATCCCAGAATGGGTCCAGCCAGTGCAGGTCTGATGCAAGAGGATTTGGGATGGAAGAGTCACTTGTCACCTTCTGTCAGGCACGGACACATTAGTATCATTAATGTTGAAAGAGACCTTCAAAATCATCCAGTCCAACCACCTGCCTACATAACCACTAGCCCACATCTCCCAGCACCACATCCAGACACCTCTTGAACACCTCCAGGGACAGTGACTCCACCACCACCCTGGGCAACCTATTCCAATACTAAATCACCCTTACAGTGAAAAATTTTTTCCTAATGTCCAATCTGAATCTGTCCTGCTGCAATTTAAAGCCATTTCCTCTTGTCCTTGTGCAGAGAGGGCACAGCCCAGCTGTTCAGTGACCGAGGAGGGGAAAGCAACTCTGGTCCTGTCCCACCTGCCACCAAGTGATGCTGTGAAACCCAAAGCCCTGCAATAATGAGTGGGGAAGCTGCTGCAGCTCACACAGCAGATACCATCATTCCAGAGGCCCTCTGCAAGCCTGGCAGAAGAATAAGCCCGAACACCATGATGGCACGGTGCTGCATCATTAAATTCTGGCTCTGCTTCACATCAGACTATCCTGCTGCGGAAACCATGGCAAACCACAGGTACCTCATTTCACATGACTAAGATCCCACCATTCCTACGGCTACAGACAAACTGCTTCCAGCCTCCAATAAAGTTTAGAAAAGCAGCAAAAATAGCAGGTAAAGCTAAGCAGGAGAGTGGGGGAAATATCACAAAACTCCTTTTATCCACCCTGGAGAACTGAGCACCTTGAAACTATGCAAAGACAGATGAAAAGTAGGAGGGGAAGGAGCAGCTCACTGCTACTGAAAAGCAAGACAGTAAACTCCCTCCCCCAATCCAGGGAGAAGGAAGCATAAAGGGGGATGCATGAGAGACAGCAAGATGTGGGAGAGAGCAGAAATGCAGAGGAGGGAGTGAATCTTGCTGGAATGTCCTTTCTCAAAGGTCATGTTTTGCTACATTAGGCAGAAATGTCAAGAGAAAATTGGATTCTGAAAGAGAAGAGAAAAAACAACAGGCTTTCCACGCAAATAAGGGAATCAAAAATAGCATGATCGTGTTATTACAATTTAGGACAGAGATGGAGAAAGGAAACATCCACACTAATGCAAGGAGCTTTGCCAGGCAGATGTGCTCCACTTCTCATCTCCTACAGTCCCTGGAAACCAACTCCTACCACCTCTTCCCTCCCCGAGATAACAAACCACAGCAAGCAGTGGGCAAAGAGGGGCTGGGTCTTCACTTGCACACATCTGGCAGGAGACTCTGCTCTCAAAGGACAAAGCCAATGTCAGATCCAACCTGACCATCAGCTTCTACAGGGCTGGTTGGGGAGGGCATACACCAACAGCTCTTATTCAGATCAGCCAGGAAACACACACAAAGAGGAATGTGTTTGTTGTTGGAAACAGACACCTCAGACACTTTAAAATGTCAAAGAGGTCCATGCAATGGACCCTTGCAAAGGTCCCTGATCTCAGCACAGAGACAGAAAGAGGATGCACACATAAACACACATTAAGAATACACCATTTCAGTAACAAATCCAAATGCTCCAAAGGTCAGAGGTGCCAGGACTGGGTTTCCACTTGCAAAGGGTACATGTGCTGACTTTGTCACAAAAGATATGGAGCTCCTATGGAGAAGCCTCACTGCAGAGCACTGATTTCTCCCCAGAATAGATCTGTCCCTGCACTGGACGGGGCAGGTTTCCCAGGGAAGATAGCGTGTGATTATGTAATTAGAGACAATATTGCAGTACATGCACACAAGGACATTAAATTACAGCTCCACAGGTGAACTGAGCTCTGGCACTTTGTAATCCTGGTTTGCTGCTCGCAAGGTTCCCCTGTGCTCAAACCTGGTTATTTTCCACAGAGAGAGTTTTTAGACATAGTTACCAGTAGCCTTTTTGTCTCTGGAGAAGGTTTCAAAGGAAGGGGGTTTGAGAGAGAGAGGGCTGGATAGAGCTCACCGGGACCAGACTGAGGGCAGTGGATACCCAACCCGCTCATGACTCAGACTCAACACCACTTGATCTCCTCCTGCTACAGCAGCTGTGCTCCTAAGCCTCCTGCTTCACAGATGGCTCATCACACCATATCCCCACCATAACCTCATACACACCACAAAGGCAGGACGTTATCACTGAGTGATAGCAAAGCCCCAGTTGTTGCTCCCTCCATCCATCCTCCTCCTGCATTCAAAAAGGTGTGAGTGGACATGGGATAAGAGGAGTCTGGATCCATGCAGCCCAGAACAAGTGGACTTTTAGTGCAAGAGGAGATGGTGTGTTCTCTTGTCTCAACTACCCAGCAGCCAAGTGTTTCCACTATCAAAGCCATTTTTATTCAGCTAAATTAAGCTGGATGCCTCATTAATGACACCAACAAGCAGGAGCCCCTGTAATTAAACTGCAGGCTACATTATGCAGTTCAGCCCAATGCAATGACAGAAATGCTGCTGCTGGGGAGGGACTCTCAGTGCTTGTCCCTCCTCCACACATCTCCATCCTCCGCTCGCCCTTGTTTCCAACCTGACACATTTACTGCTGCATGGGAGAAGTTTTTCACACATTTTAATAACATGGTGCCACTCTGAAAATCCTGATCAGGGCAGGGGGGATTAACTGCACAGAGCAGCTGAGGCTGAGGCAGAACAAGCAACTGCCTGGCAGAAATGAGAGGCGAGATACACATCCTCAGCTGCAGTCCCCAGCACTAGATATGTCAGTGGCACCACATGGGACTTCTTTGATATCTCCTGTGCTCTGGAAACACAGTGGGTGCTTCCCATTATCTCACTGGGGGCTCAATTGGGTGCTGGTGGATGCAGAAGAGGGCAATGTCAGTAGCCTAACATGCTGCTGTAGGGGTAGCTCCATCCAGGTTCCATTACTGCAGTAAGCTGCTAAGGCTTTGGGTTTGAACCAGACAAACTTTGGAAAGTCACTCTGGGGCTTGCTCATCCTGCCAGATAACTCCAGTGACCTCTAAAAGAAACGTCTCCTGCCCTGCCCTCCCTTTTCCCCTCCCTCCTTTTCCTGTTTAGTAAGCAGCTTTGCTCATTAAGGGAAAAAAATGTACTGTCCTCCCTTAATGAATGTGCTAAAATTACCCCAGCAAGTTCCAGAAGCTGTGGCAGTACAGGATTCCCCACAAATCAGGCTCTGCAATATCAGACCAATTGAGATCTCCGATAGCTCAGCACAAAGCCCAGCAGGACACGCTTGAGATAGAGGCTGCTGAAGCACCAGGCAATGCCAAGTGCCCACAAGCTTCACACGCCCGGGAAGCAGAGTTAGCAGAGCAAGACGTGGTGTAAATTGGTCAGCCTGAGATTTCATAGCTGCCAGCAGTTCTCCTGTTTGTTCTCCCTGTCCAGGCCCAGCACCAGGACACATGTACTGGTGCAATGGAGGAGTAAGACAGTTTAGGGTGGTCCAGCATTACCTACAGTCCAGTTCTGCTCCTCAAGCAAGTCCTTAGCAACACCCAGGTCTTTCCTGACCCCAAACACAGCAGAATCAAGAAGTCTGAGGTTCAGTCTTCCTTCATGAGTCTGGACAGCATAACTAACTCCTTTCTCACATCCACAGGTACTGTCCTATGCGTTGTAAGGCAGAGTGCATCCCATTATCACCTCATTTCCCCCAAAATACTTCTTGTTCTAGGGCTGGAGCCAAAATTTGCAATAATTTCTCAAGCTCAAAGCATCTTGCATTAGAGGAGAGCAAGAAGCCATCATTGGTGACACAACAGGAGAGACCCTGACACTCCAATGCCCACCCATTAGCCCTGAAGATGAGATGCTGGAGGAGGAACCATCACCCCCCTCTGTATTTCCCAGTCTTGATTTGTAAAATCCCAACTGTCACTAAAACAGGGTTGAAGGAGGTGGAAGGGGTTGGTATCCTGCATTGTTCTTTAAACAACAGCATTACAAAACAGAAGTTGCAGAGCAAGCGGGAAGGCAGAAGACACCACGCCTCTGTCACAGGGCTCCCACAGCTGGTGCCAGCAGCACATCTGCCCCACGCCTCTCCTCCCACTGCCTTTTCCAATGCAGCAAGCCACCTCCTGCTGCTGCCTTCATCCCAGCCCATCCCAGAACACTTTAAAGGCCATTTCAAAGGCCATCTCCGACCCCATGACATTTCCACACCCTCCAAGTCATCTCTTCTGATGCATCTCCCAGCTGCACGAAGCTTTGTTTGGAGACAAATCACCCCTCAGAGCTTGTTGTTGCTCAGAGTTTGGTTCAGCACAGGGTACAGATGGGAAGCAGTCAACAGATGTGGGTAATATTGTCCCCTATGCTTTGAGGCAGATCAGATGCAGGGATCTGACCCTCTGGACTACACTCATCTCTCCCTTGTTTTGTGCAGTTTCCATTGCTCTTCTCCAAAAACATCTGGGCTCTCAGAGGACTGGAGGAAAGGTTAAAAGCTGGGTCAGTCCTGCAGTTGGTTTCCCTTTGCCTGCCAGCTTCCCTGCAGGGCAGAGTCCAGCAGCATCCATGGAACATGCCAGTCTTCTACTCAAAGAAATCAACCTGCAACAGGCAAGAGCCCTTCTCCACAGCTGCTCTCCTGTACCTGAGGCATCCTCAGGGCTGCTCTGCCCCCACCCCATCTCTTCTCTTCCAAACTGCAGTAATTTTACATCCATTAGTCTTGGAATATGACCGTACACTGGGCTTTTCCCCTGCTTCAGCACACAAATATTGGAGATATGTGCTGATGGAGAACAAGGGTCACCAGATGACAGCTCCAGCGAGGGGCTGAGTTTACCTTGTTTGCTTCAAAATGCATGTTTCTTTGAGCTAGGAGCAGAGAACAACTGGGGAATGCCTCCCACTCACAGGTTTCCAGCAGACCCAGAGCAAACCTGACCACTGTGTGAGCAAAGAGAACTCTGATTCAGCAAGGCACAGCATGGGGAGATGGTGCAGGAAGGAGAGCTGTGCCCAAGGGGCATTTCTCAGCATCTCTGAGAACACAGTGACACCAGAACACAAACCCTCCCAGGCTGCTGTGTATTTCCCACTATCTTCCCTTTGAATCCACTGAAGCGGCAAGGACAAGTGTTCAGGAGGTACCACCCCAGCTGGGTTGTCACCTCCACACACACTCAGAGAGCTGGGCAAGGTTCAAAAGAACCTCAACTTCAACACACCGAGCACAGAGCTGCTGGTACAGGGTCTGTTCCTCCTGCTCCCTCCTGATCTAGAGCTGTGCTCTCAGCTGTTAGAGGGCTCTTACATCAAATTTATGTTGAAAAAAATAATCCTCACCTACTTGGATGCCCAGAAATCAATGAACCTTGAATAATCTCAAACACTGCTCTTGCAGGGGGTTAGTAAAGAGAAAAGAACCAGCTGTGTTTGAGCCCCAATTTGCCCACCTTGGGGAGGGGTTCCAAAGGCTGCAATGGGCCAGGACAGTATTGAGGGCTCTGCAGAGCCTCTGAAGAAAGAAAAGGGTACAAACATGGATACACACACACAGATATATATATATATCCTAGCAATAGCAAAACAACAGGGCATGAGGCAGGCTAAGCTCTCGGCAGACACTGCTAAATGGTTTCCAATTAATTAACTGATTACATGATAGAACAGAAGGGGATTCAAGTGAGTGCTGTTGACCTTTAAGAATAATTAATATCATCAGGATCGCAAAACTCGTCCAAGAAAAATAATTAGGAAGATTCTAATATTGCCTCCAAAGCCACAATGAAGGGGAGAGGAAGGTTCTGGTTAATTCAGAGGCAGTTTCCAAGTATTTGCTAGCAAACCCATTTTACCCTTATACTTGCTTCCCCCTGCAGAGCTCCCACACACACATTTCTTCCCTACCTCAACCAACCCCATCTCCTCTTCAGACCCATTTTCCCCATCACCTTTTCTAAACCCCATCCCCTTCTTTTCAACCTTCTCCACTTCAATCTTCTTTCCTAATGACTCACTCTGATCTTTTCTTGCAAACCCCTCTCTCCAGCTTGGTCCCTAACCCTCCCACAGACATTTCATCCCCTGTTCATCTTTGACCAGCCCCAAGCTCTGCTCTCTGCCCCTCAGGAAGGAGCCCTGGTCTTTTCATATAACATGGATCTACTTTTTAACTCCAGTCACCACTGGCAGCTTCATAGCCTGACAGAAGGCAAGCACTACATGTAATCCCAAAAAAGCCCTTCCCTGCTTTCCTTCAGCAGTCAAATCCATCAGAGACTGGTCTGGGAAGCAGATGCAAGAGATGTACAGCAGCAGGAGAAAGTGAAAGATTGGGAACTCGTGACTTGCTTTTCACTCATTACACCTCACCAAGCACATGAATACTCCCACCTCACTATATTTTTCTTGCTTCTCCTTTCCCAGTTTGCTTGGCCCACAGGTCTTGTGTGGGAGAGGGGCTGGAAAGCCTCTGAGCCAAGCAGGAACTACAGTGGTGAACTTTGCAGGGAAGGTCGCTTGAACACACTGGGAGGGAGGTTGCATGAGCAGCCAACATTTCTTGCTAGGGAAGCATTAAAAAAACAACACTCCACATCTTTGGAATGAAATCCACAGTTACAGAGAATAAGTAAATTTCCTCTGCTGCTTATTATTGGTAAAACTTCTATGGCTTGACACTTCACTAAATTATAGATAAAAGGAAAACTGGCCTTCCTAGGCTCAGAAAAGCAGGCTGCTGCCAAAGAGCTGTGTTTACACCATCCAATGAAAAGCAAGCCTGCCATTAGCCTACAGCACTCGCCTCACCTCAGCAGGGAGCAGGGCTACCTGCACTCACAGTACAGGGGCCCCAGGAGCAACAGATGGACACCATGAGGGACCAGAGCTGGGGAGCACAGCTGAGCAATGGGCTGGCATGGGGAACAGGGGCCAAAGGGACCACGCCATCAGCCAGCAGAGATGGCAGCTGTCACCTTCCATGCTGTGCAGAGGCTCCTGGCTGCAGCAGGAGGTGAGGCTGATGTGCTCGAGCTACACCTCATCAAACGGCAAGAAAAACACTCAGCCTAGCAGACAGACAGCATCAAACAGGGAGCTGCCTCGCACCAGACTGGTGCTTCCCTCCAGGGGCCGGTGGGATGGGGATGCAGAGCGGGGAGGCAGCAGACGCCAGAGAGCACACCCAAGCATGGGCATAGCCTTTTGGGGCAGAAACACTCCTGTCTGCAGCAGCCAAGCACACAGGGAGGATTAACACTCCTAGCAGAGACCTGCCTGCAGCTCTACCTGAGCCAGAGTACGATGTGCCTTGTCACAGCCCCAGGCACACTTGGCTGAGGGGGACAGGGAACTGTTGGTGACTTAACACAGTCAGGGCCCAGCAAAGCCTACTTGTTACATTCCTCACTTATTATCCCAAACGCAGAAACATGTTTTGTCTTTGGCAAATAGCTCTGTCAAAAAACACAAGAATGTCTGGACATGGCAGTTACATGTTTCCTGCTCTTCTCAATCCATGTTGTACTTAAAGAGGAGAATTATCTTTCACCCACCTTTTATCTTCAAAGATTGGTCACTGTAAGGAATATTTTCAAATTAAAAGACTAATCACCATGAAGTACTGAGTGCTTCAGACTACAGCAGGCATTCCTTCATTATTCTGAGAGTGCAAATTACCCACAATTATCAACACACACAACTGGATACAACAAACATTCAGGCAAAGTCCATGGGTTTCAGTGAGGTTGAATGGCAGTTCTCCTAGAGAACTTCTCATGTGAGAAACCCACATACAGCAGCCAGGCAGTGGCGCTACAAGATGACTCTATTCACACTGCAGAACAAAGCCAGTGCCAGAAGCCATGGCTGTTCAGAAAGTTTATATTGTATCCATCAAACGGGCATCTCAGCAGGCTGGCTTCATAGCAGGAGAGATTGAAAGTCAAGGTGCAGCTGGCAGTGAAACCAGGCTGGCCATCCCTTGGGGGGGGTCACAACTGATGCCTTCATCCATCTCACATCTGCAGCCAGATGTGCACAGCCACTGCTCCACTCACTGCCCTGGGGCACTCAGATGGGGCTGGAAAGGGAATGAAGTTGTTCCAAGAGGCAGGCAGGGAGGCCAAGCTGCGGATTGGGGCTGAGGAAGAGGCAGGGAAGATGGGTCAGAGGACAGGTTGCAAGCAAAGAGGCAGGGAAGGCCAAGAGCCTGCATGAGGCTAGAGGCCAGGGCGCATGGTGCAGGCAGGGTGGCAGGGGCTGCTTCTAGGCTGCAGGCAGAGAGGTCAGAGCTGTTTAGCAGCAGGGAGGCTCAAGTGCAGACAGAGATGGATGGAGAACTGGATTGGAGTCAAGGAGACCTGGCAATCTGGGGGATGGGAGGCAGAGAGGCCCAGTCACAGGCAGGAAGGGCAGGTGTGGGTTGGAGGGTGGGGAGCAGGGATGCTCAGCTGCAGGCANGGGGGCTGTCCGTGGTGCTGAAGCGCGACCCCGCGGGGCACCCGGTGCCGGTCACCAGCAGAACGGTCCCCAAAAAGGCCACGCATGACCTCACGGCTTGCCAGGGGACAGCAGAAATTAGACATACCGAGCCATTAGGAAGTCTACAGACACGGTTACCCACCGCTCTCAGGGAAGGCAAACCTCCGGCTTTTACTGGCAGCCTTGTAAATATTCCCACGGTCTCCTGCATCCAGTGTAATTCACAGCTCATCCCTTCACAAATACAAATGAGGGGAGAGGGCTGGTGGGAAACTCCACCCCATCACCCAGTTTTCTAATAAAATTTAATAATTCCAATAAAACACATGACTGCCTAACTTATGACATTTAAATTCTTGCCTAGTCACACACCATCATGAATTAATGTCCCATCATTCATGCCCTGTCGTATCTTATTGCTCAAATAACATATGATTTTAATGTTTTTCTTTCTGCCCTGGTTCTTATTGCCTGTATATCAAAAAAGGGAAAAATCAGTCTGACAATTATACTGTTAGTAAACCAGTATCATGGAAAGAAAAATCCCAGGTGAGAACTTGTGTGTTCACAACTTTCACTTTTCCTGCCATGATTGTTCACTTACACTCACACAGCAGCTTTCAAGCAGGTTTCCATGTCCTCAGGTCCCTCCTGAGGAGGGTTCTCCTCCCTGTGCAGCACCTCTCACACTGACATATGCAGGTAAGACATGTCTTGCACCACATCTAATCAACTGGGCCCATAGGGGTTGGGGAGCAAGAAAGGGACAGCCAGAGGCTGCTCCTGGAATACCTCTATGCTACAGTGACCTCAGACACCTGGGAACAAGATCTAGTTCTTGTCATGCCCAAATCTCCAGAAATCAGCTCATTCTGTGCTGCAGTGGATCTCAGATGTGATGAGGTTCAACCAAGACACAACCACACCTCATCTTCAGGATCACATCCAAGAGGAATATTTGGCCTCTGAGGGGAAGCTCACAACAAGACATCCATCAGGTCATTGTTGCACAGCAAGGACTGTATCACAGAGCACGAGCAACCCAAATACCACAACTTGTTTAAAGTTCACATTTTATCCCGATCCTGAAACAAGGCTTGTAAAGAGACAAACACAGATAGGAACAGCCTCATTCAAAACACCCCCAGCACAATTTTTTAAAGATGGGATGGGAAAAACCAGGACCTTTGCAAAACCACAGTTGCTCATTTCACAGGTCTGCCAAAAGACAGTTTGATCAAACTTCAGAAAGGGAAATAAGTCTCATAGGCACACAATGCAGCTGGAAAGAACATCAACATTTCAAAGGAAGGAAGGAGAAATGAAGCCACAGCAAAATCCTGAGAGCCCAGGCACCAGAGTGACAGGCATAACATAAGAATCTGAGCAGGCAACAAATATTTGTGATAGTGTTATTATAACTCATCTTACATTGCAACAGCATCCCACAATTGAAGGCCAGGTTTCACTAGAAACCATACAAGATGTTATGCTGCAAATAAATCAAATAAAAGCAGAGAAAAGAAATATTATTCCAGGTTTTCAGATAGGGAACCGATGCAGGAGAAGTCTTGCTGCAAGGTGTACAGTGCTTGAGCCGGAAAGTTTTTTTCTCAGGTCCCACTAGAGTACATCAGTCACAAACTCAGCACTCTGCCTCCTATTACAATACAATAAACCCTCTCCACAGCTGAGTGAAGAAGCCTGCAGCCAGGAATTAGTTATCCAGCCCTCTGAATGCAGGTCAAACGATTTCAACCCAGCCCGAAGGAAAGACACAGTCCTACAGGGAACCGGTCTCTACTCTGGCCTTGTGCACAACGGCTGGTAAATGCAGGACTTACCTCTGCTGTTGCAGAAAAAGAATAGCTGCAGTTAACTGCTTATCAGTCACCTGCCTAACAACTGGGAATAAACATGCCATCAAACTACTGCTGCTGATTAGCATATCAGCAAGGACCTGTGTTACACTGGCATCCCGGGGACAAAGCAGAGGGGGGGCAGAACATAGAAGTTGATGTAAGCAGAAGAGATGTTACTGCTGTTTATTTTAGTGACTGATTTTAGTTACTGTGCTATAAGCATGCCCAGCATTTTATAGAAGAACTAAAGACACATGGGGGAAAATGCATCCCTGAGTAAATTGCAGCAAAGAGGTTTGCTCCTAGAAGGAATATCCTTAGAGTAAGAACATCCTTAGAGTACAAATGGGAACCAAAGGGTATCCAAGCTGCCTGCATGATTAGGAATAGCAAAGGAAGATTCACCTAATGGAAATTAAAGACTGTTTAAATCTCATACTTATTTTATCTATATTCATGGAGAAATTCAGTTCCTATTTAGTCCTTTGCGAATGCAAAATAAAATATATTGAACTACCAAGGAGGTGGTTTAGGTAAATGCACTTTACTTCACCACCTCAGTGAGCTAGGAGCTTACATATAGTCTTATACTGTGCCCCAGCTGATACGCATGGACTTGTCAGGCTGCACTGCCTTGGGAGTATGGATAGAAAATCAAAAGCAATTAACACATGACAGTTTGGGTTAGGAGGAGACTGCCAGGATGTGTATGACAGCAGTCCAGTGATGAAAGGACAAAAGGGAGAAATCATCTGGAAGGAGGAAGAAGGGTAATAGGACATCCAAAACCAAGCAGAGGGTTGCAGGCAGTCACATGGCCTGGAGCTGGTTACAGGAATAGAGTAAAAAGAGAGAGTTTAACCCTGTGTTATATAAGAATGGCTCTTCCAGAGCAAGGCCATAGATCATTAATTACAAAGCAGAAAATGACCCTCAGGCCATGACCAAGGGAACAGTGCTATACTGGCAATAATTCAGCATCTGATATTTTGTTTATTTCTTTATCTAGTGTAAGTTCTCAATCAAGCTCCCAGACACACAGAACAAAGAAGGTGAACTTTGCCAGCCTCACAAGACAGTTGCCTGCAGCCGTTTAAAAGCTCATGGGCCTTATTTGCTGCAGGGCTTCAAGTGCTGTCCTGAAACAGAGCTGAAGAGGGAGGAGAGCAACTCACCAACTTTGCACTGCCTCAGCCACCTCAATTTTCAGGGGATGCAGCTCAGTTTCTTTCCTATCAAAGTCCAAAACAATAACACATCTCTGGGAATTCCCATGTCAAAGATACAAACTACATCCAATACCAGGGTACCAGTTCATATGACACTGCACAACTACCATGAACCCAAACACAGACACCAAATCTAACACCATCCTCAGAAAACACCACAACCTACACAGAAGGTTCTGAGAGGCTCCAGATTTGCTCATAGCTCAGGTTTGCTTATGAAAACATGCCCATAGATCAGTCAGCTTAGCCTTTTCACCAGCCAAAGCAGGTCCCTACTCATTCCTGCCAGCACCTTCCAAATCTTCCCCAATCCTCATTTTTGGGAGAAAAACACTGACAGGATCACACAGATAAAAATGACTGTGGAGCAGAAGGTGAACTGGCCATACCATACTCAAAAACAGTTACACTCAGCACCAAACAATCCAGAGTCTTTCTTTAAGACCCTTGATTGAAGACCAGAAGAGAAAGCTTGATCCTCAACCCCATCCTTACTCTGACAGGCAGCAATGAGAGAGAGCTCCTTGTCAGCAGCTGTGTATTGGCCAGCCCAGAAACCAATTTAGAGCACGTATAAACCTCTAGAAGACAGTTTAAGAAGAGTCTCTGAATGCAGACAGAAATGGCAATTATTAATTTTCTAAATAGAAATCTGACTACTTAAGCCTTATTTAAAAGTGTGCCTTGTCTCAATAATTACACAGCCTTAATTTGTTTTCTTTACTACACAATAAATAAGGTGTGCACAATTACCATCTGCAAATATAAGGCAGAGTCTCCTCTGCCTGGCTGAGTGTGCCAGGATAGCATTTAGAGAGAATCACAGTCTCTTAAGTACCTGCTTCCCAGTAAATGGGGACTCAGGCACTGCAAATGCCAACTTCTCTAGCTCTAAGCACAACCCACTGGGAGCCCACTCTCCTACATGTACAGTTCTTCTGTCTCACAGCCAGCGAAGGCCGGACGCTTTGGCCAGCAGCAAACAGGTCCTGTCCTCCCCTGTGCACAGATTCCTGGTGCACTGTGAAGCTGAGCTCTCCTGTGGACTTCCCAGTGCTTAATGAGGAAGGTGGTAATGTTGTATTCTTTCCCACAAGGCACTACAACAACCTCTCTTTACTATTCCTTTTATTTTCATGATACATGTAGGAACTTGATATCCTTATGACTTGTAATCCTCTATCAAGTTCAAATAAATTGCCCAAAGCATTCCAGTGATATTAGGAGGACAGAGTGAAAGCATGCAAGACTTTTTGCTCAGTAAGCTGTGGCAAACACAGTGACATAGTAAATATGTATTCAGATGGTTTATACATCTCGAATTTAAGAACCATATCACCTTAAAGTTTTCTTGTACAGCCTCAAGCCAAACACTGAGGTTTTCTGTCAACACCAAATATTTCCTATGTTCACCTTCATAGCCTGCTAACACTAACTTCCACAAATCTTGGCTACAAGGGCTCTGTTTTCCAGAGCCTAGACCTGCTGGTCCTTTCATCCACTGGATCATGTTCTCCAGGACCATGACTGTATTTGCCAAAGGGCTGTCAAATCAAGTGGAACCAGGAGCCCACCAGTGCAACTTTGCCCAGTGAGATGACCTCAAGTGAGGGCACAAAATGACACTGAGTGATGTCCAGTTTAGATCAGAACCCTAGTTCTCCCTCATTCGAGGGAGAGGGCAGAGAGATCCAAAGCTATTTCTAGATCCACACCTCTGGCTCCCAGTTACCCACTACCCCTCCACAGATTAGGTTGGCCTCAAGCCCCTTAACACTTACACAGCTGGTTTCAAACCTTAAAGGACAGGCACAATCCTGCCAGGCTGCACTTTGGAGCACTTTGAGGTCTACCACTTGGATAGTTGAATGTTGAAAATCCCCTTCACCGGTTTCTCACCTTTCTTCTCTGTTATTGTGATGGGGAAGGGGGAAAAAAACCAAGCCAAACATAATCCAGAACCATTATCTTAAACAAACCCCCACCAACTCGAGCTCCTGCAATTAGAGCTGGGATAAGTGATCTGCTTGTGATTGCACAGCTGGGGTCTGAAGACAAGTGCATGCACAGAGGAAGGGCCAGAAATAGAAGCTGCTGGGAGAAGGCAGAGCTATATGGCCCATCTGAGAGGAGGAAACCTTGATGAAAGGCACTGGGAAAAAAAATCACTTTGGCAGGAGGGTGGGATTTAACCCAGGATGGGGAGAGAAGGCAAAAACAAGCAAACAGCTTTTTGGTCCTCATAATCTGTACATTGGCTTCACATGGAAAAATGCCTGCTGTTGCTCAGACCCAGCTCAAAGCACCCTGCAAAGGTCCAGCCCAGGGTCCCACCACCCTGTGTCAGCCCTCTCTGGCAGTGAAACCTCTGTCATTTATTAGATACATTTACCATCTTATTGACTCAAGTCCACCTGCAACCATTCAAACAACCAGCAAAGGAGAAAGCAAACCAGGGCGGCAGCAGCAATAATGTGTAGCAGTAACTCAACAAGCCCTAAGCACACCATCCTATGGTCCCCAGCCCCACACTCATCCAGTTATAGCCAGCCCCACCACAGGGGGATTGGGACAGTAACCCTTGCTCCTGTCAGCTACCGTACCTGGTTATGGCAGTTCAAGACTTACAGCAGAGTGACATTTCCATTAATCCTTTTATCCCTGGCTCCTATGTGCAGCAGCTGCAGAAAATGTCAGACTTTCAGCGAGCTGACCTCCCCAGGAGGCATCAGATGCAGAGCAGCCAAGGGGGCACCTTGAGGTGCTTGCATGGTGCTATGGCCATGGAGGGGACCCTGGGTGGCACCAGGTGCCTGCCAGGCTGTAAAAAGCCTAGGAAGCCACAGTGCTCCCCCCCCATCAGGGAGAGAGAACCCCAGAAAAAGCAGCCGGGATGTAAGGGAGCAACTGCATCATGGCCCAAGAGCCTCTGGGGAGATGGAGGTAGCCACCATCCCTGCAAGCAGCAGGTCTCCATCCCCAGATGCCCAGCATCTGCCATGGGGGATGCCCACCTTGGAAATATCCACACTGCTGGATCCCAGGAACAGCATCAACACCCACTGGCAAACACTAACCAAATAATATACTCATTTGCCTCAAGCTTCAAAAGGCAAGGAAAGAAAGATGTTAAGATCAATCTTACATGGCCCAAGCAGTAAACACACACATATTTCATCACCACATGCCAACCTTAACTCTTGACACAAGATGGATGTGGGTTTTTTCCAATCTCAAAAGTAATCTCAAAAGACAAAAACACACATTTTTGGTAAAAGCAGCAACAATTGCATGTTTACACATTACCAACACATTCAGCCTCAAAACAAGTATACATGGCCTTCTAAACTCCTACAACATCCAAACTAATTCCACCTGGAATCAAATATTATTCGTTTTCTCTGCTACATACATAAACAACAACTGCACAATTGACAAACACCCTCCCCCCTGCCCCCCCCAAAAAAAATCAATAGGGAGAGGTATTCAGGGAGAACACTTCCCAGTAGCAAACTATAGAAAACACAAAACAAACTACAAATCAAAATAACAAAGCACAGAAATCAAGAAAACCCCAGCGCCCAGCATTAAGGGGAGTTTATTATGACAAAATATGCACTTTATACTCAAAAAGGTTCTGTGGCCCTTAACTATTCATGCCCCTTAGTACTGCAGATCCCCTATTCAGCAAGTACTTTACTGTCACTTAGCAACTGTAGCTGGTTTACCAAGAAGGAAGATTTTGGGGTTCTTCAGTTCACATCATCTCGGAGCAGACATCAAAAGACAAATCTATCCTGCTCTGCTGGTCACATCTGTCACCAGGAACATGTCCATATCAATGGTCACATGCATCCACAGACTCCAATTGATGTGTGTTATGGCTGGTTTTCATAGAAGAAGCCAGCAGCATTGGTTTCCAAAGAAGCAGGGATACACACATCCTCCATGCAGCCCATCACCTCATGGCCAGGGCCTCTCACTTACGCCTTTTCACCTTTTATATCCATACCAGAGCTGAGAGGGTTTTGATCTCAGACAGTCACTGAGATATTTCAAGTCCATGGAGTGAGCTGCACACTGGCCTGAAATTCAGGCTTTTGTTTTAACATCCCCCTCCCCCCTGGAAAAGTAAATATATATCCTAAAAAGAAATCAGTGGCCTTGGCCTCGAGGATGCAGGAATTCCCCAGGAGATGGTACATGGTGGCTAATGATGCCTCAGCAGCTGGGCATTTATAAAATGTCCCGTGTTAACAGGGATCAATCCTCTCTGGTGAAAAACAACCCTACCCCAGGCCTGCTGCAGATGCCAGTTTAAGAAGTCAATAATTAGGAGCAGAGCTGGCAGCCCCATGCCCCAGGATTTGTGCTGGAAAAGCACATTTTGGTTAAAAGCTAACAAGCAGGCAGGCTCTGGCTATGTTCTGGGGTGTGTAGCCACTCCTCAGGCTCTGCATAAAGGAAAATGTGACCCCAAAATGCTGCTAATGAAGCAAGCACCCGTTAGAGCGGCAATCAAAGCCAGGCCAGTGATTAGACAATAAAACCCATCAGGATCAGCTGCCCAGCAGGAGCTCACCCTATCCTATACCAGGGCCCACTGTGCTTCCCTGTGCCTTCACTTTTCCTTCTCCCCCACTTTGTCACTTCTCTCCCTTTCCCCATCAACATCCCCCTTCTCTTCCATTGCTCTCCCTGACAGGCACACTGGGGACTGACAGGGAGCAGGAGGTAGCAGGAGCAGATGGCACTCACATGTAGCGCAGGTGGGGGTTCTTGGCAAAGGCTCGTGGCTGGATGTTTCGTAGTCCTGAGTTCCTGATTGTCCTGCAAAGAGATGCAGAAGGGTAGCAATGGAGTCAAGGTGGACAACTGCTCTAAAACTCGCACGCTCAGCACCTGAGGTGTGCTGGGAGCCCTAGGTCTTCCCTCCAGGAGACACCTCTCCACAGACAGCTTCTATGAGTTACCAGCAAAAAGGAAATTGGGCTCTTCAGCTTCATCTGTTATGGTGAGAGCACAGGCTCAGAGCAGAGCAGCTGCTGGGCAAGACTCTCCCCCCCTCATCCACCAAGGCTTGCAGGGGTAGCCTGGAGCATCTCCTGCACCTCTCCCTCCATCTTCATAAGCAGAACTGCCTGGTCCCACAGCAAACCCAACCCCCATCTCCCATCTCTCAAACCCAAGAGAAAACCATTCTGCTTGCAGCTCTGACAAGGAGGGGTGTGTATTTGGCACAGAGAGTTATGGACATTGAAGGAGGAACCCTCTTCCCACCCTGTTTTGAAGAAGTAGTATCAGCACTACAATCAGGGCTTAATATCTGCTGCAGACAAAAGTATGCCCAAGTTCATTGTTGCTTTCTTAGGTGAGATGAGAAGAGCAGCCAGTATGCTTACAGGGTGTGTGTGTGTGTTAAAAGTACAGCTTGCTGGGCTTTGGTTCTCCAGGGCTCAGCAGTGTAGACTTCTCCTCCAGCCTACAGGCAAGCTGTATCTAATGTAAAATTCCCAGTGGAACACATTAGTGAAGTCTCCAATTAACCCTGAGCAACACTGTGCATCTCATGCCCAGCACCCAGGGCACTCCCAGCTCCAGGAGGGAGAATTGAGCATTTGGGTAGTATCCCCACTCGACCAGGCTTCCTAAGTGCCTGGCAAGTCCCTTCAGTCTTGTGGACTTCAGTTTCCCCTCTGTGATGCACAAAGTTGACCTCTCCCAGTGCTCAGAGGGTTGTGCAGGGAGATGTGATTCCCTTATCACGCAGCACCACCATGATGGCAACTGCAGTAAATGAGGACCAACAGCCCAGCACTGAGGGATGGGGCTGAAATGAGGCAGAACAGCACACAAGCCCAGAACCAGGACAGCAGAGAAGAGAGGTCAGGGCTGACATATGTTGACAGAGCTGTCAGGAGCTGGAATTCTTCCTTCTCACAGACCCACCAAGGACCAAAAAGCTTTTCATCTCCAGTTTGTGGAGTCTTACAGCAAAATACAGCAGAGTCTGTAGCTTAAACAGACTACAAACACCATGGCATGGAGGCTGCAGATAGAGGGAAGCCACAGCTCTTTGCTGGAAGGAAGGGGCTGCCCAATGCTGTTCCCCTCCCCAACACACAGGACATACTCACAGCCTCTGGAGTCCTGTGTACAGCTCCATGTCAACGGCATTCAGTGTCTGCAAGTTCTTCCAGTTCTCTATGTGTCTGTGGAAAAGAACGAAAGGGTCAGCTGTGGTACAACTAGATGGGTTGCTCTGCCCATGCAGAAGGCAGTACACACCAAGAGGATGTCATGTCCTCCTACCCAGCACCACACCTCTTCCCACCTTTCTTCAGCCAAAACCTTCTAGTAACAGTCCTGGGGATTAGACCTGCCTAGGCTTCAGCATCCACACTCTGACACAGATAGCACACACCACATTGCGAAAACAAGCAGTTTCTCATGCTGCCTTTTATTCTGTTTTTCCAGTGTTTTGGGAAAGCCAAAAAATATGGTTTTACCCACAGTTTTGAGCATGGAACATGTAACTGATCCATTGAACATCCTTGGCCAAGTCATTGCCCTTCTCTGTACCTCACTGTGCACATCAGCGAAACAAAGACTGGATCAAGATGGTTCCCACAAAAGGAGTGAAAGCAAATAAAATCTCTCAACAAAAACTTGGGGCCTAAATGGAAAAAAATAGTCATATTTATTCGGGCTCTTATTGGGATGGACAAACAGAGCCCTAGACTTTGCTGGCTGGAAGTGCTGCTAGCAGGAGAGCACCAAACTTGGTTTGGAAACCGTGCCTTGTGTTATGAATTCCTCAGTCGCCCGGGGCGCTCTGGCAGGTATGTTATAGAGAACAAAAACAGAAATAGATCTGTCACCACAAGATCGTTATTCTGTAAATATTAGAGCCAGGGGAAGGTGACAGATCGACAGCCCCAGAGAACGGGGTTCCTGTTATCAGCAGCACAGGAGCGATGCTGGCAGCAGCGTGGTTGGCTGGCTGCAGCCACTGGCCTCTGCTAACAAGCTGCAGCCCTGCATGGTGGGGAAGGAACTCGGTCCTCATCCCACACACAGGCCTTGGTCAGTTCAGGCTTTCTCCCAGACCTAACTCAGACACCCTCCCACTAGATAGTACAAACATTTTCAGGAGGGTCTTTGCTGGGGAGTGCATGGAAGTTGTCCTCTCTCAAAGTGAACTGAGTGAGAGAGAGATCTGGCTGGTGGCCTCAGACAACATGGAAAAAGCTCAACCTCAAAGTTTATGAACATGTGTACTCCAGCTCACATCTGCCCTGATGCAATAGTTGGTTTTGGGCACAGCTTTGGGAGAAGGGAAATGTTTCAAAGTGACACAGGGTTGGGGTGTTAAGCCAACTACTCTGAGAACCATCCCTTCTAGGCAAGAAGGTTGCAGAATAACCACGTGGTGGTCGAGATAAGCAGGAAAGGGACCTTTGACTACTTCCAGAGCAGTCGCAGGAGCCGTATGTTCCTCCTCCAGCACTCATCATGCCTTGTGCATGCACAAGAACAGATGAATTAGCATGACAGAAGTATATGGACCTATTTGAGCCATGTCCTAAATACCATCCAGCTCAAGAAAAATAAAATGCATGGACTAAACTTACACATTCCTCTGCTCTCACCATACATATCCAAGAAAAACAGACTCGCAGGAGTCACCTCTGCTTTCCACATGTTCCATAATCATCTGCATATTCCAAGGTGTTAGCCTAAGGATGCAGCATAAACTCCCAACCGGCTGCTGCATGACAGTGTCAGTCCATCCTCAATGACCTGCTCATCCACTTGGACCGCCTGTGCCCCAGAAAGAATGAGAAACAGGACATTATACAGCCATACTCCCTGCCAAGATCTAAGGTCCTCCCTTTTGACTTGGAGGCATCAGTCAAGAGATCTGAAGGCTCACTGAAACCCTTCAGAGACAGAGCAGGACTGTGTGTTCAGGTCCTGTAGCACAAGACTGCAGGCTAAAACACAAGCTGAAGACATTTCCCACCTGCAGGTCCCATAACCCAAATAAGAGGGTCCTCCAAGAGAAAGAACAAACATAGGAAAAGCAGGAATGGGATGATGTGGATTTACCACCAGGGCATGCTGGAGCTACAGCATCTGAGCTATGACCTTCAGGGAGGGATGGAGCCACAGCTGGGAAGGAGGCGGCGGCCAGATTGGCTCTTGTTTTATTGATTGTGTTTGCTAAAAAAAGGCAAGGTTATTTTTGACCTGACACTCAAAGCCATGTGGGCAGCATTCTAGAAGAGACAGAAAAAAACTGGAGCTCCTTGAGCTCCTTCCCAGCAACATGCACAGGCACAACACTGATGAGTCAGCACTGGGGGACAGGGGTCTGGAGGGCACCCATGGCCAAGCCCCCCCAGAAGTGGCATTACACTAGACTGTAAATACAACTTCACAACCAGTCCAACTGCCTACCCAGCACCACCACAATAACTCATAAACACTAAACCATATCACTCAGTTCCTCATCCAGGCGCTTCTGAATATCTTCAGGGACGACAACTCTATCACCTCCCTAGGCAACTTATTCCAATGTCTAATCACCCTACCAGTGAATCCCCTTCCAGTCCAGGGTCAATGCAGAAAGGGAGACTAGAATATCCACTGGGATTTAAACACAGCCAGGCTTATTTTGTCCCACATGCATGAGGCAGAAGTGGAAAACTACCTCTTATGCCAATTTGCCAAGTGATCAGCTCGAGGGTAGTTTATGTGTCTGGCCTTCCTTCACCCTCCTCATATAAGGATAATATTTAACTAATTTCTCTCAGCTTTTCATGCACTGTGGTCAATAGCTAAAAAAGGCACTCAACATGAACTAAGTATTATATAGCATGGGTACACTCGTACACTCAAATCTATATCTAACCCAGACCAGAAGAGAGCAACTCTTCATTAGGATGCCATCAGCTCCATTCACTGCCAGAGCAGATGAAACATCCCCGTTAGAGCCATGTCCTGCAAGTGCCGTTGCTCATGTTTGGATGCTGGGCAGTGAATAAATTGTGCTCCAGCAAGCAGGCAGCACCCTGACACACATGCAGTTTTGTGTATATACATATATATATAGAGAGAGAGAGGGGAAGGGCAAGCAGAGTGTTTGACTCCTCTCTCTTGTAGGAGAACAGGAAAATTGATTCATCATCCAGGCATGTTGTACCTCATGATCCAGACAGAAACATGAGCTTTCAATTACCCGATATGTTTAGTATTAAAAACAAACCTCCTTGTGCACCAGCTCCAGGCCATGCAAATATGAATTTGACTGCAGGGGAGGAAGAGATGGAAGAGGTCTTAAAACCTTTGACCAGTAAAACCTGCCTCTTCCTAGCAGAGGTGCTGCAGATCATAGAATCATAAAATTGTTTTGGTTGGAAAAGACCTTTAAAGATCATCAAGTCCAACCATTAACCCAGCACTGCCAAGTCCACCACTAAAACAAGTCCCTGAGCACCACATCTGCACATCTTTTAAACACCTCCAGGGATGGTGACTCCACTGCTTCCCTGGACAGCCTGTTCCAGTGCCCAACAACTCTTTCAGTAAATAAATGTTTCCTAACGTCCAATCTAAACATCTCCTGGCACAACTTGAGGCCATTAAATGCTGATGGGAAGCCCTGAATGCTGGGAAAACCATGACACTGGGGCAGGTCTTACACCCCAGGGCAAAACACAGCCACAGTGGGGACTGCTGGCACCTTTCATCCATCCCTCACACCCCATGCAGAGCAGAGGAGACCATAAAAGAACCAGCCATCTTCCACAGCATTATAAGGCACTTATCGCATATATTTAATAACTAGAGGCATGAAGGACTTGATTCCCTCAATATGGAGGTTATAAAAGTGAATTTGTAACTAAGCAAAGGCAAGTACAGCTGAATAAAGACTTACGAGGGCAATATTTTTCCCATTTAAAGTGTGGGCTTCCCCTTTCCAAAAGTACATGGAAAAGTCACCCAGCAGCAGATAACTTTGCATCATCAAGGACAATTTGAGGTCAGTGGGAAAAGGAGGGGGAGTAGGGAGGAAAGAAAGAAATCCAGCTTTGTAGAAACAATTATGAGCATAACCCCATAGAGTAATTGTAATTTGTCAAGGTAAGGATCATAAAATGCTTCACTGCAACACAGTGCCCTCTGCACTAGCAGATCTGCCTCTCTTGCCAAGGCCACATAGGGATATGTGGATGTTGTGGTGGATGCAAGGAGGGTCCCCATCCCACAGGGGGGTGTGGTCCCCATCCCATGGGCCCAGCCACATCCAACCCAATGATCCAAACTGGCCCCTCCAGAAAGCTTGGGCAAAGGAAAAAGCCCCGATCCCTCACTGGCTGGGAAGGGTGTAGGAACAACACAGCCATGCACAACCCACTGCTGTGTGGTGTCTGGGCAGTCTTCCTAAAGAAGCCCAACTGCTGCACACCCCAAGAAACTCACAGGGCATTCAGAAGATGACTGCCCTGCAGGACATCTTTCAGATGAGCTTCACTCACCCCAACAGCATCTGCCTGGCCCTAGACTGCCTAGGAGCAACCATGAGGTGCGAAAGACTTGTTACAGCTGTACTATCTAACCAGATTGACATGTAAAGACACCCTACTACAGAAGATACCCTGAGAAACAGCTTTAAGCTCTGCTGAAACATGTTTTTTCCAGGCACTGAAATCAAACGCTGCTGCCTGGCAGCCATAAGGATGCACAGGAGTTGTATGTGAAGGAGAGAGAAAAGTGCCTGCATTTGAAACACAGACAGCAGTGCCAAGATGACCAGAACTTCACCCTCTGCTTTTGCCCCCAAGGACATGAGACCCTCTCAGGCACAGGGTGCCCCGTGTTTCTGGGTTCATCCATTTCCCCTCTATGATCTCTGCAAGCCTCCAGCTCACCCCAGGGCAACCGCCACATCCCGCACCAGCTCTAGCTGGTGACTTACGGAGCAGAGAGCATCCCTTCCAGGGACAATGTGTCAGTATTACTAGAGGACAGCAGGCTGCCTGGACCCAGCGTGGACAGATTGCTGCAGCACACGGGAAGCAGTATGTTCCTGTTATTGTACACTACATCCAAGGTTTTTCACTGCAGGAAGAGTTATACCCAGTCACTTGCTTTCAGAAAGGAAGAAATAGGTGCAAGTGGGACAGCAGAGCTGAAGCAGTGCTGTGGGCAGCAGTGAACTGCCATCACAACAAATACTCTCTGTAATATCTCATCACCATTACTCAGCCTGTGCTGGGAGAAACCAGCGTGGGGGTCCCAAGCAACAACTGAGCTGTCCAAAATCACCCCAGAGCTGAAGAAACCTCATTTATCAGAGATAAACAATAGCAGAAAAGCTTAAGGAGGAACTTCTCAAGGACTGCAACATCTCCTGCATGGGCAGCAGGGTCAGGGGGATGGTGACTCTCAATCCCTCTGTGTACAGGCTGGGGTCCTGGCTCTGCCCTGGCTCCTTGCCTGCACCCTCAGCACCTCCCAGCTGCTGCAAGCTGCTTCCCACCTCTTTCTTACCTATTTCCTGTCACTATCTGACCCTTCCAGTCTCAGACACCACTCAAAGTCAGATAGCACAAAACAGGAGTATTTTAGTCCCACAGACATGGACATACATACACAAATGCAACTGCCTTAGAGTGAAGCATCAGCAAGAGCTCGCCCCACCCCTGCAGCATCAGCCATAGCTCACTGCACTTTTCCTCTGGGTGGCAGACTCAAAAATGATGTTATTGCCCCAAAAGGGCATTTCTTTCATTACTCTCTGGCGGGACTACAAAGCCAGTCCTCTGTGCCTGGAGAGGTGCATCCCACTGTTAGACATGGATCTGGGGTACATGGAGCAGAGGTTCCCACTCAGGACCAGTAACATCAACATGCACATGTCCAATCATGCCATATTTCCAGAAGAGCCATGCAGCTGGCTGGGATGAGAGGACAATCCAAGGGGAGAAAAAACAATTCCCATGGGAGTTTTACACTGAACACAAACCTCAAGTGCAAGGCAGCACCCTTTGCTTCACAGTGTGCAGGAGACCAAAAGAGCTCCCCCTTTATAGGCAGCTCCCCAGGCACCTGCCATTCCAAAGGAAAGGATGCTTTTATCCATAGGATTTCATACGCAGTGAGAGCCAGCAGCGTGAAGCATTTTGTGGTCTTTAAAGATCAAACAGCATTTTACAGAGGAAGCAGCACCCCGGTCAAAATCAGCTTCAGTAATCATATTCTGCCTTATTAAACCTCCCTGCAACTTCAAACTGGAGGTCAAATTCCCTCACAATCCCATCTCCAAACAGGTCCAGGGCTTTTCAGAAATTCAAATATACATATATAAAAACTCATACAGGCAGGCAGAGCTGCCAAGCTCTGCTCCAAAGGCAGCTGTGTTTCTCTCCCAGAGAGCACAGTGCCTACACACATTAGCAAGACAAGGAGATGTACTAAAGGTACAGGATCACTAGAGTTCAGCTTGACAGGAATAACTCTTGGTACAGAGTAGTGCCAAAGAGCGTGTGGTGGAAAGGAGCCCCCCCAGAAGGCACAGGGCTTTGGTGATGGGCAAGGCAATGTCCTGATAGACTATACTAGCTCAGCTAGGGCTGGAAGGGGAGCACAGCCAGCCACATGCATGCATTGCACTTCATGCTGTGCTTGAAGACAGGAAAATGGATGGAGGAGGAAAAGGAGAAAATAAAATCTCCCACTAACTGGCTGTTGCTGTGATATATGGGCGCTGGGAATGAGGAGGCAGAAGTGAGAGTCCAGCAAGAGCAGACACAAGAGCCAGGGATAGGTCTGCACAAATGCTGCGGCAAGAGGGGGCTGCGGTCCTTAATCTGGATCCGGCACCTTTCCTGGCCCTGCCTGCTGCCACCCACCCACACAAACCCACAGGCACACTTCCTAAAACCACAGTCTCCACGGGATTCTAAATTCAGGCACTTCTTACATCCACATCAGTTTCATCTCAAATGTAGTGCTCATTTTCAGGCAGATCCTTCCCACTGCTCCTGTGCCTGGATCCCTAAAGCAGCACGGAAACCAGAGCTCAGTGCCAAAGGGTCCCTCTGCTTCTGCATGGTCATGGCTAGTTAGCAGCCAAATCCAGCACCCTCTCTGTCCCCCATCTCATTTTATCCTCATCCACTCCCCCGCAGTTTCACCACCCCCATAACACAGCTCATCCCATTTCCAGCTTTCCCACACACCCCAAACACCAGGAAAGCCACTGCCGGAGCAAGGGTAAGGGGGAGCCAATCTTTCTTGGCCTCAGATCCTTCTCCCACGAAGCGTTTGTTTTCCCAAACGGCTCCCAAGGAGCCTGAACTTTGATCCTGCAGCGTTTTGGCTCCTCAGATGTTTATGAAGCTCAAACAAGCAGGCAGCAATGCCCAGCTGGGCTGGCCATGGGCCAGGCTCCCAGCCGCTCCGCTCAGGATGGCTGCAGGCAGAGAAGCTCCAACCTGCAAGGAGACCTGCTAAGGCTCCCTTTACCTTCACATCACAGCACATCTGCCTGCTCTGCCCACCAGCTGCTCCCCATAAAGCCAAAAGACTAGGCAAGCTCTCCACAGAGTTTATTTGTAGTCAGTTGCCCTGACCCTCCCAAGCTTCTATCTGCATTGCAAATAAATCAGTCAGCTCTGTCCACCCTCCCCAGCAGCGATGGAGGGGCTCTTCCAACACCCATAAGAAGGTTTCAGTCCACTCCTCCCAAGCCAGGAAACTCCCACGCTCCCTTTCCCCCACTCCCCAGGTTTTCCCTACACACCAGCTTGCTTTTATTGCAGGGGTGCAACAGCAGAAGCATCACTCAGGAGCAGGGGGATGCACACACAGCAAGACATGGTGACTCTGAGCTCTAGGCTTCCCAGGACAGCAGATATTTTGTGGGAAGTCAGCTAGCTCTGCAAAGGGAAGGCTAACCAGCACACCTATAAACATGACACAGGCAGGAGGAGGCAGGGAAGGGAAGAAAGGAGAGCAGGGAGTGAACAGACACTTTAAAATCTCCTCTCCTGATGTTCTGCTTTGTTCATATAAATGTGAAAAAAACACCCTGCAAAAATGTTATGGGAGACACTCTGACAGCCAGAGACTCTGATAACCAGGCTGTTGTGTTTGAGCTGATGCAGCTATGCAAACAGCAAATCTGGGGATGGTTTCTATCCCTTATCACAGCTCCGTCTGCCGTTCCTCTAGGTAAAGACATAACTGGATTATGGAGCAGCTTCTGCTCGTACAGCACCTCAACAGGGAGCAGCAGTCACAGCCAGGGCTCACCAGCACTCCAAAAACAGGCACCTTGACCAAGCCTCTACCCTTTGCTCCCCACGGGCACCTCCTTCACCAGTGGGGTGAAACCCTTGGGCTCACACTATCCAAACACACTGCCGTGGAGCTGTGCTGGCTGTTAAACAAATGTTTTGCTTTACACCTGGAGCAAGGCAGGAGCACAAAATCTGAGGCACTGCAGCTTGGCCAACACGTGGCAACTCGTCAACACAGCACTGACATCCCCACCCTTCTCTAGGTTCTCCTCACACCATTTGAAGATGTTCTTCATCCGCAGGGCTTAGGGGGTTGCATGGAGGTTTAAGGCCATAGCAGTGAGAAGCAATGACACCCAGTCCCAGCCAGGCTGTGGCAGCACACACATGCCCCTTTCCATAGTCCAAGGCCAGGTCTTCTCATACGAGACATGATCACAGGCATGACAAGTGGTATATCTGATAGCCTGGTGCTCCTGAAAATGAGCCTCCTGTTTCTGAAGCATTTCCAAGAGGCTGGCATTACACTGACAGGTAGAAAATCTCACAGGAGCATTAGAAGCATCCAGTGGTCCTCCTCAGTTGCAATTGCAGAGAGGCAGTGAGTGAGGAAGCCAGGCTGCACCTCCCGACAGTGCCTGGCCTTCCACCACTTGGGCTGAGGATGGATTTAGTGGGACACATGTATTTTTGGCACTGCTTAGGGTCACGGAGCAATTCCAAAGCCAGAAAGCAGATCATCAGACAAAGTCCTTTCAGGGAGATTTTGTTGTTGCTGGAATATTATTCCCCCCCCCCCGCCCCCCCCAAAGAATCACTCAAACTTTGTTTTATTTGGGCAGCTGGAGAGCCAGGAGGGTCCCAGCTCCAGCCCAACCTCAGAGCAAACTACACGAGCCCAGAGTGTTACCAGCAAAGGGAGGCTCATTCTGCACAAAGAATACGGACATTGTCTCCGCCAGCCCCGGGCAGCCCTCCGGGGAGCAACCTGGCTCACTCACAGCCCACAGCAGCTGGGGCCCGAGACCTCGTGCCGTGTGCCAGGCTGGGGCTTACTGGGGATGGCAGCTGGCAGGGGACAGCCCCCCTGCACTCTGGTTCTTTCTCCCTCTGTGCATAACACAACGAGACAGAGAAGGGCTGCCTTCCTTCTTCCTCCTCCGCAGCAGTAGGAAGGCTGGGACCAGGCATCACCAACCTACATGTTTGGCATCAGCCCATCAACCCACAGCCTCCCTGCACCAGCCTTGCATCAAGTTTGCAGGATGCCCACCAGCCCCCAAGCCAACTTCAGGCTCACCAGGCAGCCAGCAGACCTGCCCAAAACCCTACTTGGCAGTCCCCAACCCAAAGCCACTATCAAACCACAGATGCCACCCAACAGCACTGGGTCAAACCACTCCAGTCCCTCCTGCTGCAGTGCCAAGGCTCAGATTCAGCCTCTGAGCCAGCACACACAAGGTCACTGTGCCATGTTTGTGTCTGTCAAAGCTTTCTGCCCCAGAAGCATCATTTGCAACCCTTCTTGCTGTTTCCCTGGCTCTCAGTGAGGGCAAGAGACAGAGGAGAAGGAAGCAGGATGAAGCCAGAGGGAGAGCAGAACTCGGAGCCAAAGCAGCACTGGGATGCTCAAAGGCAGAAGCTGCAGCTCCCTGCCCCTGGGAAAGGCATCCCCGATTCCCACCTGAGCTGACAGCCCCTGGCACCACTGGAACTGCCTCACCAGCAATGGGCACAACAATGGCACCCCCTTGGGAGATCGCTCTGTGCATTGTCAGCTCCCCCGAGAGCAGCAACACTGCCCTGGCATGGTCCTGCCCAGCTGCCCCGTGAGGGCACCCCAGCCCTCCCGAGCAGCACCATGCAAGCACCAGCTCCAGTTTCCATATTTTAAGTGGTGAGAGCATCAGAGCTGTCTGCAGTCTGCCTGGCCATGAGGTCCCACACAAATACACTGACACAGGGAACCTCTCCTGGGTGAGAGGCAATACATGATCCTCTGGACCCACCGCCCCTTCACAGACCAACAGCTTCATCCCATGACAATTTCCAATTGGGTTGTTTTCAGTTTTTCACATCTTTCCCCTATCTCCCCTTTGAAAAAGCCTGCAGTTGCTATGGAAATAGTCTCATCAGTATGGGTGGAGCATAGCAGTACCAGCCAAAACTCCCTGTGGCTCCCAGTTGACACCAGTGCCTAGGAACTGACAGCACTGGAGGTTATCCCAAGCTGCACAGAGGATACCCTGAGCTTAAAGCAGCGCTTGGCACTGACGGGTGAGTGAGACCCGTCTGGGAGTCAAGGGACCTGCAATTTACCCAGGGATAAAGCAGGAAAATAATCAAGACATCCTCACACTGGCTAAGGGTTGAGAGGAAAAAGCCACAGTTGATACCCTTGCCACTAGCAGGAGGTGGCCACAGACAAGGACAGCAGGAGAAGAGCTAAGCTTTGTCACTGGCCTTGCCACCAGTTCAATGCACCCCACCAGGGAGGCCACTGCACCTCTGTACTCCCACCCCTAGAAGGAAGTTAATAAGCAAGCAAGGTGCAAATGGCCACCATCAAGTGCTGTGAAGGGGCTTGGAGAGCAGAGGAAGGATCTTTCCCATCCAAAGAGACCAGCATGTTGGGCAATGCCGTGTGCCCCAGTGGATCCACTAGCACAGAGCACTGCAGGACCCTGCTGGTCCTTAGAGGTGCACAAGCTTAATTCAGAGTCTAAATAACAATTTGCACCATCAAACTTCAAGAGGCACATTTACCTCAGGAGCCATCCGCATCTTCAGTCCTGCCAGATCCCGAATGCTTTCCCAGAAGGATGCACTCAAGAGAGGACAGGCTCAAGCTGTTACCAAGCCATCCAGGCTTGGCCAGAGACACTGCAAGCAGGAGCCTGCACTCCAGAAACTGTCCTTTCCCCACCCAGATTTAGCAGATTCAAGACCTAAAGCACGAAGGAGACAAAATGCTTTCCACTCCCACCATTTTGTCCCATACCCAGGAAACACAGTCTCTTTTGCTCCCTGCTGGCAGAAATCTCATTGCACCAGCCCACAGCATTTTGTTCCACAGTTTTGGGGAGCTGTTTTTAGAAGAAGCTGCATGCAAAGCTGCCTGCAAAGCAAAGGGTCTCTCTGCAAAAGCAACAGAGACACCTGAATTGGCCCCACTCAGGCCAGGGACAGCAAACCCAGGCTTGAGCTGGGGGTGCTGCCGGCCACCCATGACACTGCCACCTCCATCTCATGATGCTACACCAGTGAGCAGCACTATCCCTCATGCAGCATCACCAAAGGCCTGGGCAGCAGGCTATGCAGTCCATGCTCCCACAGCCTTTATCCCCCTCGTGACCAACAAGTAACCTCAGTGATGGTAACCTCGGGGGTACCACAGAAAAATAAAGCCGAGACCAAGAAAACAACTTATCCCTCACCATACAGGAAATCTTTCAGGATACCTTAAGATACAAAACTACCAACACCCATCCTTTCACCACCTTTAGCCTAACATGGGGGTCCCCAACAAAACCTCAGCAGCAAGGATGCTTTGGCAAGGCCAGGTCAGCCCTAAGGATGCTGTTGCCAGGTGGCACAGCAGCATTTTGGGGCTCACTCCAGGGGACAGTATCCAGGTGGCTGCCTGGGTGCACCCCAGCTGCACCCCACAGCACCCCAGGATGCCCAGTGGAGAGCCCCCAGCTGTGCCCAGCACCTGCATAGCAGCACAGAGCCTCAAAAACTCCCCACAGCCAATACAGAGAATAAGATTACAACAAATATAAACTAATGATACAGCTGTCAAGACAGATTAGACTGCACAGTGTAAAAAATTGCAGGGCTGTTTAGTCACAACAATATAAGATTAATTTATCAATACAGCTTATATGGCACTGGAGAGATAGCAAATTGAATAAGTGAATCTTTTCTACACCTTGCATGAGGAAAGAGTCTCAGACCCAATGGGCACATGGGTCTGGATGCCTGTGAGGATCTGCAGGCTGGGATCAACCCAACAGGACTGGCTCAATACAGCCCAGGTGGGTCTGCACCCCTATCCCTGGCATGGGGAGTGGGCACCCACACACATGGCTCTGCACCCAGATGGTCCAAAAGGTGCCCACCCTTGTGCAGTGGGATGCTGCTAAATCAAGACCCAGAAGCTGCTGCAGGCAGGAACTTCCCAGACCCCCTTCCACAAGCTCCTCCAAGTCCAGCGCTACATGACTCAAGCCATTTGTGTCATCTCACCTTTAAGCTCTGTCTCAGTTACAGCGTGTGCATGTTTTGGCACACACAGCAATCAGAGGCGGCAATCCACCGTGCTAACGCATGCAAAAATATGCACAGCCACCTCCACCCTTTGGGGCCCAAGCCCTGGCAGACATGAGCAAGCTTGCAGACCTGAGAACATCCCTCAACAGTGCCCAAAAAGCAAGAATCCAACCCTCAGGTCCTTGGGAGATGCTTCCCTATTCATGCCACAGCTTTTGCCCAAAGAATACAACACCCCCAGCGTGCCCGTATCATTCCAGATCTCTCATATGTTACCATCTGTGGGTTAAAAATGTGCAAGTAAATAAATAGCTGCAGTGATAATGAGCGAAGGTTTCGATCTGTGAAGGTGAGAGCACAGCGGCTGCCGCCGATACGAAGGAAGCGCCCGTTTCTATAAATATTGAAATCCGGTAATTATCATCATTAGAACTGGTTGTGATTTAGCCGTAGCTCCATCCCAACAAGTAAGAATGGCATTTATTTGCCACAATTAGAACAGCTAAAAATACCTCCCAAACCTTGCCTGGTTCAGCCCCGTCCCACCAACCCCCAGCAGGCTCAGCCTTGGGCAGGGAGCAAAGCCAAGAACTGCTTGAAGTACCATGGTGGGGGTAAAGAAACTGTGCTCCCTCAGGGAGATCAGGACACCAACACCAGGCCACCCAATCTGCTAGGAGCCATTCCCAGCTCCACTCCATGGCTTTCTCCCCAACTCTGGTTCAGCCCAGCACAATCGTGCTGGCTCACTGATGCCAAGCAGGCAAAGCCATCTCCCCACTAGCAAGCCTTTCCTGTACTGAAGTTTCTTCGCATTTTAATCAAAAGGTATGGAATTGCTTTAAAAGTCAAATGGAAAAGCCTGGCTCACCCATGCTATTCTGCTAGCAGCGGTGGTCAATGGCCCTGGTAGCACCCAACTGACCAAAAGAGCCATTGCTGATGGACACACGTGTTCCCTCTCCTCATGGGAACATTAGTTATGCCAAGAGCCTACACACACACACTAAGTCTCCCAGGCCCCAGACAAGTGTTAAAGAACTCCAACAGCTCAGTGTGCCAGACAGATAGACACCTCCATGAATAAGCTTGCTGGAAGACCTCATTCTTCCTGACCTCTACAGACAGGGCTCAACCCCTCAAAATCCTACAAGGGGCACCAAGCTATCCTGCCCTACCTTTGCAAAGTGACCAGGGGGGGCACCACCTCTCCAAGAGCCTTTGAACGTTCAGGGACTCAGCCAGCCTCCCTCAGGGACACATCTGCACTCCAGCTGCCACCAGCAGTTTCTCAGCTCTTTTCCTGATGATAAATAAATGCCTACAGGGTACAGTGAGATATTGCAGGAGGCAGCTACAATCACTTCTTGGCTTCCCAGCCAAGCCCATGACCCAGGAAAATCCCCATCCACTGACCCAAATCACTCAGGGACATCTCATTGTGCTTGCTCCAAGACTCAAGATTTTCCCCAAGGAAGCGTGCCCAGCTCCCCTGCCCAGGGATGTTCTTTCTGACAGTCACGGTGAATATTTTCCCCTGCTTATTCAATAATATCTGGAAAGGGCCGTGAAATGGGCAGCTTAGAGATTCTCTGCTGCGCGGGGGCGAAGGCACCGAGGTGCTCGCTGCCAGGTCCCAACAACAGCCCAAATATTCATCCTGGCCCCACAGACCACCACCTGCTCCTCCCCGAAATGCCTCCACCCCCAGGGACTTTCTCAGCCCCCACCTCCCTCCAAGGGTAATCTGACCCCTCCTCATGGCTTTTCTTCCCCCCTTGCTTGCCTCTGAACTCTGCCCAGTTTGTCAATATTCCTGTAATAAGGTACTTTAAACTGAGGCCACATTCCTTTTTTCTTTATTATTCTTATTATTGGGGTTTTCTGTTGTTTTGGGGGGCGGGGTTAATTAAAAAAGCCACTTCGTAGCTCTGCTCCCACAGCTCCCCCTCTCCCCAGACGAAGCCCATCACTATTTGCTTAGGGCCCTGAGCCAGTTTTCAGTCTATTTGGCAGCATCATATCCTAGGTAAACTGAACTAATTTTAAGAGTAAGATTTGGAGAGACACTATATCAAATGCTTTGCTAAATCCAAATGTATTAGGATTTCCACGTTCTGCTCAGCCACTAATTTTGAGATTCCATCAAAAAGAAAAAGCAATCAGGTTTGTCTGGCAAGATTTATTCTTTCTAAATCCCTGCTGTTATTGCTCATGCTTTCCTTATCCTCTAGTGCTTCACTTTCTTAATACTCTAGGACTGGAAGCATTTGCTGGAAATTTATTTTTGCTATTTATATGGATTTGGAAGATCTGCCTCTGCTCTCCTCCACTGCCCCCTGCCTTCCCCACTGCTGTTAGCATCCCTGTGCTGCCACCATACACATCTCCTCCTCCCAGAGCCAGAGCACAGCAGTATCATTAGCCCAGTGTTAATACACAACTCATCTCAGACACAAGATACAAAAGAAAAACTAATACCAGGGAAAAAAAGCAAACTCTAAAGGAAACACCCAGCTGGGTCAAGCCCAGGCCCGTTGCAGAGCACTGCCAGCAGCATGAGCAGTTCGTATTAATGCCTAAATCAGCCATCCTGGATCATCACCTCGTTTTTCTTGCAAGTCTTCTAGCAGCCCTCTCCAGGAGCACTCCTGAGGGCTGGCATGCCTGCGGTCAGGCACAGGCTCCAGCAACACCCATTGCTTTGCACCCGGGGGCTGAATACAACAGCCCAGCCCTGCCCCGCTTCAGCATGAGGATGACCTTCCCTGCAGGCAGCTGGGCAGAACATCCTCCCCCAGGTCCCAGCAGTGAGTCCCAAGGGAGCTGTCAGGAGGGATTAACCCACCCCGAGGCAGCTGCTCTCCACCACCCCATCCCTGCACCCCACACCCCACCCCCAGCAGGGCTCAGGATTTACGGCACAGGCAGAACAAGGGGGTTGGCAGCAGAAAACTGATGGGGACAGAGGATTTACAGGGAAGGGCCAGTTTCATCAGAGGTGGAGGGAAGCAGAGGGTGATTTACAGGGTCAGCAGCAATTTACACTGCAGGTAGCACCAAGGAGGCGAGGATTTACAGGGGCAGGGGAGAAGCACTTCCTATGGGTGTTTATTAGGAAATTAGTGTCTCCTTCCCCTGACCGCTGTGACCCAGGGAGGGCCACGGGAGCAGATGGATTTGCAGCCAATCTCCTCCTTGCTCTGGATATCATGGACAGAGCAGCATCAAGGACCCTCCCTGTCCCAGCATGGCTGCAGGCTGTAGCTGGCTTCTGCTTGGCCACAGCACCCTCAGGGTCATTTCAGCGTGTCCCTGTCCTGCCACCACCCAGAGGCAGTGCTCCAAGGCTCTGCTCAGTGGTCAGGCCCTCCAGGGAGGCTACAAATAGCAAATCCTCAGACATCTCCTCCTCGGGCTGGAGGCCCTTCCTCTTGGCAAGCCCCACGGCTCCTCCTCACCAGGGTCTGATCCAGCCCATGGGCTGGCAGCAAGGCAGCACTTCTCCTGCTGCCAAGGCTCCTCGCCACCGGGATGGGGCTGCCAGGCTGGCGATGAGCGGGCAGGGGTCACGCTCTGCCATCCCTCCATCCCGGGGCTGCCAGCACAGACACACATGAGACATCACCCAGTCTCTGGTCCCATTTTCCAGCTGGCTCTGGCTCCCCAGCAAGAGCCAGGGTCTGGGATCAGCCCCGCATGTGCAATCCTGAGCACATCAGTTTGGTCAAGCAGGTCCTTTCCTTCTCCCACCACATCTTCCCCTGGCTCCTGAGCTGCAGCAGGGCTGGCGTGGGACACACCTCTAGCACACACTGCACAATGTAATGAGTGGCAGCATTTTTGTGTCCTCAGCTGTCACCAACCACCCAGCCCAGGCTCATATTAGCAGCATCACTGAGCTGGCAGGTGCCAGGCTGGGCATGGAGACAAGTGGGTGACACCTGACCTTGCTCACACTGCCAGGGGTTAACCTCAAGGGTTGCACACAGAGTAAAATAAAATACAGGAAAGGTCCCAGCACCTAAACTCTGGTGGCCACTCCAGCACATTGTGACATCCTCCCATTGGCACAGACCACAGTGTGCAGGACACTCAGGGAAGCATGACAGGTGCCACACAGGCCTCTGCCACCCCAGTAGGTGCCAGGGCTAGCTTGAGCTAAAGTTCAGGAGCAAGCCAGGAAAGCCTGCTGCCCCAGCCCTTCCCATCACTGAACCGAGGGCTGCCAATGCAGAAGTGATGTTTGCAACACATCATGATCTGGGGACCAAAAATTCAACCATGCCAGCAAGACGATGCCCCTAGATGACATGCCAACCCACATCTTACATGCTCCTACATTTACTGCCCAAAAAATACACCAGGTCTAGTTTGCAATGCAAAAGGTGGAGAGGTTGGTCCTAGAAGAGCCCAAGAAAGAGGGAATTCACTTGGGGATATCATCTCAGTTTCATCCCCAGACACCCTATTTTGCACCAGATACCAGGAGACAACATGCTTAACAAGTTCAACCCCTGCAGAGGACACCTGATTTCTGGCAGTGTTGCCCTCCTCCATACTGGGGTGCTATAGGAGCAGGTGCCACTAACAGAGGGATGGAGGGCAAGGGCTCCAAGCGCAGACACCCATAAAAGCATTGAGCGTTGCCCAGACCTGGCAAGGCATAAACGTGATGAAAATAAAGTTGTGAGCATCCTACACAAGGCAAGAGAAGAAGTTTCTTGCTTTCAACTTGGAGAGACAGCAGCTTTGCAGTGCAGAGAGTTTATGAGTCACACTGGGCAATACCCCAACACATGAGAGCCTGGATAACATCCCATCATTCGTAGGTGAAGCCTCACTCCCAGCACAGCCCAGTTGATCCCACAGCTCCTCAGGGGCACCTCCCCAGCAGAGAAAAACAGGCACACACCAGCACCAGGGGAGCATTCCAATCAATCTCATTCTCTTCTCCATGTAAAACTTCTAGAGGCATGAAAGCAGCACCCAACACTCACAATGTCCCTGGATAAATACCCGTACGTCTTCACCCAAACAGGCAGCAGCAACACCATTGCCCCCACCTCTCTACCCCAAAGTTTGACTAAAGCTCAAGAGTATCTTGCTTTTTATAAATCTCTGCCTTTTAATGATGGCTTCAAGGCTGAGAGAAAAAAAGGCCCATTAAACTCACTGAATAAGTTAATGGGGCAGAGAGAATCCATTTCAAAGCCACCCCAGGCTATTTTCCTCTGGAGCTAGAGCCTGAATAAGCAAAAAGAAAAAATTAAAACTGTACAGTGCTTTGCCAATAAATAACCCCCAGTGTAATCCGCTACCAGGCTGGCCTCCATTTGCAGAGATAATAGGATGCAGATCAGTTGCAAACCACCTCCCTTTGCAGGGACCACCACCTTTTGATTGCAATTAGATGTGCCGTGGCAGGAACCTTCTTCTCCTGCCTGTCCCCTTCCACCTGCTTGGGCAAGATGGGGATGGCACATCCTGCAGAGAATTCCCCAGATCCAGCATTTGGCTCTGCAGTTCCCCAACAGCCATGCTCTGAGCACACACCCCTGCTTCTCTGCCTCCTTTTTCCCAGCCCTGCTGTCTGTTCATGCCCCTTCACCCCTGTTTTCTCCCCCTCCATCAGCAGCACTGTG
This sequence comes from Aegotheles bennettii, assembly GCA_013398125.1. NCBI lineage: Eukaryota > Metazoa > Chordata > Aves > Caprimulgiformes > Aegothelidae > Aegotheles > Aegotheles bennettii. The sequence continues at coordinate 536,274 of VZRW01011345.1, read as the reverse complement.
GGTCGGTCCCTGACCGATCAACAAGAGCCCACACACAACTGCTCCTCCCCAAACACTTAAAACACAAGTGCATGTCCCAGGGAGGAGGAAAAAAAATAAAAATCCCTGTTTGTAAATGTTGATCCCGCTAGACACAGTTTGTTTACTATTTAATATTTAAAGATGCTAATTAAGTCTCTGAATAAATAAATCTTTGTTACCCGTGCTTTTTGGAAGGCAGGGATCCTTCCCCCGAGGCCAGGGCAGCCCGGAGAATGCCGGGTGCTGGGCAGCCTGCCCGGGGCTCAGGACAAGCCTGGGGCAAAGCTCAAGGATCCCACCACCATCCCTCCTGGAAGGGAGAGCTTATCTGCAACACCAAGCACAGCTCAGGCTGGAGGTATCAGGGACTTTGGCCATTAAGACCCAGAGGAGAATGCAGGCAGGGCAAGGCACAGAGAGGGGGATTTCCAGGCAGGATTGCCCAAAGCAGTGCCTCTTGGCCCCAAGATGGGATCTCAGCTACAACCAAGGAGCCAAGGGCTTGTGCTCCTGAAAGCCAAAGAATCAACCCACAAAGCACTGCAGGGACACAAAGACAAGCACCAACACACATCACAGCCCACCACCGAGCAGGCAGCCAGGACCAGCTACAGGCATCCACCTCCCTCCCACCCAGGGCAGGCAACCCACACACCTTCATACCCGAGGGCAGCCCAGCTTCAGCTCCTCTTCCCAAAACTCCTGCAGCTTCTCACGAGGAGCACTGCAGTTGCCTGTCCTCCTCACCCACACACGAACATCCCTCAGTGCCCACCCTCAGCTCTCCCACCTGACACCTCCCCAGCCCCATCAGGCTCTGCCTCTCCCAAATCGCTCCACCTGTACCACGCACCTTGCTGTTAACCCCTCGTGTGACAGACCCCAGAGCTCCCTGTTGTGCAGGCTCCCCCCCTGCCCAGCCAGCATCCCTGCACCCCACAGGAGCCCTGCATGCTCTTCTGAGTTCAAATTTTGCTCTGATGCTCCAGAGAACACCATCCACCACCTGCCCCGACCTCAGTGAGTGGCACAGCACTTGCCAAGGGAGCACCAGGCTGCTGCCCTGATGCTGACCCAGCTCTGTGCTGCTCTGCCCTCCCCCCACTGCAGAGCCTGGGACAGCCCACGAGACTGCTGGCAGCACAGACATGTCCGGAGCCCATGCAAGGCTCAAACTAGGAAACAGTCCCCAGTAACATTCAGCTGCTCTGAACTGGCACGAGGAGAGCCCCAGGAGGACAAGGATGCTTTTTACAGGCTTGGGAGCCAGGAATACACAGCATCCTTGACCCTATGCCCCACTAAACTCTGCTTGCTCCCCAGGCTGCTCAGAAACAGCCACCAAGTGACTCAACAGCTTTCAGCTCACTTTTCCTGGGATATAGTTTGGCTAGGATAGCACAGAAAAGGCAGGAGACAGCCAAAAACAGAACCCACATCATTGCCCCAGGAGCACCCAGCCACGCCCTGGAAGCAAGAAGTTTGGGGAACAAGAGAGATCTTTCCAGTCACAGAGCTCCCCAGAGGCACCCCCAGCTGTACTAGGATGGACACGAGGGATGCCCAAACTGGTCTTGCCTATGTGGGTTAGAAGCAGGCAGAAGGAGGGCTGTGGTCCAGGGCAAGGGCAGGCAGCCCAAGGGAGCATTTGCACAGCTGGATAACAAACCAGAGGGCCAGAACTCCAGATTCCCAGTTCAGGTCACTGCACAGCATTTCCATGGAGAGCATGGGATGGGGGATGAGGCCAGAGCTGCTCCAGGAGCAGAAGGAAGGTCAGTGGCTGGAGGCACCCAGCTCTCCCCCATGTGGCTTCATGTCCTGTCAGGGTCAGGAGTTAGAGCCTGACATCGCTGTGGCCCAGCTGAGCACTTGTGTTCCCAATTTATCTTGGCAAAACCCTGAGCATGCAGGGTCCTCAGCAGCACCTGGATTCCCAGCATCTGCTCATGCATTTCCACATTAACATTTCCTGGTCGAAACTGCCTAGGGACAACTCAGGGAGACCTAGTTAAGGGACAGCCTTGCACGGCCAAAGAGGATGAGGACTTCACTATGTTCACATCTACTGCTACCCACTTCTCAGTCCCCCAGGGACAGCATGGGACAGCCAGCAAAGACACTGTTGTCCTGTGCCCTACCCAGCACAATCAAGCTCAGTATGGAGCTGTACGAAGGCTGCAGCAAATGGACTGCATGGGCGTTGGCATGTGGGCTCAGCATCTCCCTGCATCCTTCCCTGGAACCCTGGGATCCCAAGGCCATGCAGTCACCACTGCACCAAGGTCAAGGATGAACACCCCAAGCCACCTATCGGTGCCACCACACCACCACACTCCCATGGGAATCTTTCCTGAACTCTCTGCTCCACTGCTGGGCCTTCTGTTTTTAATTAAATAAGCAGTTTTCCTTTCTGTTTAAGCAGATTCCTTCTGGGAGAAGGTGAAGGTGGAGGTGATAGCACATGCTGGGGGGGCAGAGGGTGTACAGAATGGGGACAGTCACTAACAGGCTTCATTGCCTCCTACACCAGAGCATTGGGTCACAGCTGGAGGAAAGCTGGCTGCACAAATGGTTCTGGCTTCTCCTTTGGCTCCACAACTGCTAGGTCATATAAAACCAAGCTGAAAACACAGCACATATTTTCCTGGTGCTACTCTTCCAGGCAAGCAGGGGCCAGGCACACAGAGGGTGACAGGGCTGGATCACCAGCACCATGGGGTCTGGAAACAGGGTGGTACATGGAGGATGGAGATGCACGAGGGCACATACAGCAGGAGTGTGCAGCCTTCTAAGGGGAGTCAAGAGAGATTCTAATCTCCATCAAAAGAAATGAAGCCAAGCAATATCACTGCTCTAACCCATACCCATCACCCCCAACACACATCCACCCCAATTCCATGATGCCAGGGACCCATTTGCTGTTGCATTGCAGGACCACTGGGTGTCACAGCCCTTCCACCACGCCAGCAGCACATGGCAATCACCAGAAGGGAAATAACCAACCCATCTTGGGCCCAGCTTCCAAGGACAATGATATATCCTGTAAGAGCTGCACATGGAGGATGCTGCAGGGTCAAAACCAACTTCCTACCACCAGCAGCCATTTCCCCATCTCATACAGGCTCTTCTCAGCCTTTCTCCCTTGGGGAAAAGCATGTGGCCCCTTCAGCTCTTCAACCTCCATCCAATCCCTGCAGCAAAGGGTTAATAAGAGACACAAAGAGCATGAAGCCACTCTGGAGGCACCCAGAGACAGATCTCAGCCTGTGCCCTCTTGCCTCTACATCCAGGTTTTCTCTGGGGACACTTCCCATGGATGTTCAACACAGCAGTACCAATATAACAGCCTTGCTTGTCTCCCCCCACGTTTGTCCTCTCCTTAAACCCTGGCCAGTGCTGGGCTGAAGGGTCTCCATCCCCACTCTGCTGCATGCAAGCCAGTTGCCCTGCAGCTCCGTGCCTCAGTTTCTCCATCAGTAAAACAATGCTGAGCTGTAAGGGGCTTCCTTGCAGATCATGCACAACCACAAGCTGGATGCAGATGGCAGCACATCACCCCGATCAGGCACCGCTCACCCAGCACTTCAAACAGCCCAGGAACACCTCCCCACAGCACCCTCTGGTTGGGTCAACACATTCCAAAACCCGCAGATCACCTCAACTCACAGATGGGGGGTGTGGGGGTGCACTGACTGCACCCTCTGCAGCGGCATGGATGAGAAAGCTGAGACCCAGCACCCAGCCAGATCCCAGGGGACCATCTGGCACAGCGGGATGCCCACCCGGGGACCGGGATGCTGAGCTGGGGAGCAGGCAGGATCCTACCAAGAGGGGTACAGCAGCACGGGCACCCCAGAGCAAAGGCACACACCAGCCTGGCAGCAAGCAAGCGGCAGCTTGACCCCTCAGCCCCAGCAGCCGCCGGCCCCACTGGCCCCGATGGCTCCATCCCTGCGCTCGCCCGTGCCAGCGAGCCCGGAGCCGGGCTGTGCGCCGCTGCCGCTTGCCCTCTAGCGGCACAGCCACCCCGAGACGGGCAGGAGAGGAGAGGAGGAGACGGAGCTGACACTGGCGGGAGGTACCCGGGGCTGAGCCGGGCTCCGGCTGCCCCAGGGCAGAGGCTGAGTCCCGGCTGGGGGTCACAGCACCTCCACGGAGCTGCTCACCCACCGGCGCTCCCGCACAAACAGCCCCTGTCCGGAGCAGCCTCACGACGCTGGGAGAGGAGTGTGAGGATAAGCCCTGTGCTTATAACCCCTGGAGCTCTGTGCACAGTCCTCTGGGACCCGAGCATCGCGTGGGGCAACCGGGGCTGCTGGTCCCCATCTCCTCCTGTGGGGTACAAAGTCCCTGCAGCACCCAACCATCACACACCAACTGCAACCCCTCAGCAAACTCACTCCGTGGCACCACCTTGCCGGTGGGAGTTCTGCTGTGCACTCTTTGGTACAGAGGGGAGAACAAGAGAATTTGGGGGACACCAAAGCCCGCAGGCTGCTGTCAAACACACCTGCTTAGAAAGCACCTACACAATCTGCCAAAACCTTCGCTGCAGGAAATCCAAAGCTCAAAATTACTGCACAGTGCCTGGTAAATAATACACCGAGTCAAAAATAATGTTAACACTCACTGTTAGAAACCTGGCAGGCTCAGGGGTTGATTCACAACCTGCTTGACAGCAGCCCCCCTCCTTGGATGGGATGCACCAACCATAAACTCCTGGGCAACACCTAGCACGGGCACTGCATTGAGCAGGACAAGTCACTGTGCCAGGGTAACAGCAGGCAGCAGCACTGAGCATAACCTACCTACTGAGCTCCCCAAGGGTGATCCCAGGGGACATCCCACGGCCTGTTTGGGAGGTTCACTGTAAGAACTCAGCACTGCTGGGTGCATGGATGGTCACAGACCTTTGGGAGTAGCCTCATGCCAAAGCACATGAAGATACCACCTCCACAGGGGTGAGCTGATGGGGTAGAGCAGACCCAGAGAGCTTTCCCTAACCAAGCTCTACAAAAGTCCCTACCCAGAAACAACATCTCCAAAGGCAGCAAGGCACATCATTCCTCAGTCTCTTCCCCTCCATCTCTGCTTCTCCCTCCTACAAAACACCTGTCCTAGACCTGAAGCATTCTCATCTCACCTCTCCAAGCCAGGGGAGCAAGCCAGCAGGCAGAGCTGACCTAAACCTCCCCAAACCCTGCAGAAGATGAGAAGTGGGGACACGTCACATGCACCCTGAAGCCATCCAAGTCACCAGCTCCTCCTGTCCAGGCAGCAGATCAACCCCCACGTTCAGCTCAGAAAAAAACTGGGAAGTCTCCTGGAAGACACCAAAATTGTCACCTCCCTGGAAAAATACCTAGTATGGGCCATCAGCAGAGCCAGGCAATGAAAACATTGCTGGGAGTACTTGGGGACCCCAGTGGGATCAGGCATGAGAGGGCAGACACCAGGCATGAAAAGGCAGATGACTCAACCCAGGAGGAATCCCATGTCCCAGACAAACAAGGGCTGTAACCCTAGGGTGCCTGATGTCCTCTGCTCAGTGTCAGTTCAGCCTCTGCTGGGAAATCGGAGCCAAGACCTGGCTCCGATAGCAAACCCCTTCAAAAATCACCTTTTATAGTGCATCTACCCCAGATCCTTCTGCTCGGTCCATGTAAGACATCAGGAGAGCTGCAAAACTACTGGAGGTCCCAGACATCACCCATGCCAGGAAAGTGCCTCCTTCCAGGACTGGTCAGCAGAAGGAGAGACCATAAGAGCAGGATAAGGAGCCAGAGGCCAGCCCAGAGGATGGACCCAACCAGGGTACCCCTAGTGCAAGTTTAGCTACTCTGGTGCACAGGGCATGAACCAGACTCCCTAATGCAAGGAGGTTGATATGGGAAGTGTCAGGAACAGTGCTCCCAGATTAAGGCACCCTCTAGAGCTTCAATACCACATCTCAGCCCAAACATCTCTGTACCCTCTTCTGTCCTCACAGCCTCCTGCTGTACCCACCTCCCTCTTCCTAACAGACACTCCGCATAAACAAGAGCCCTGCAAAACAAAGCTGGATTGAATTAGGAACCCTTTGAATGGTCTTTGCAGCAGCCAAAGTCTCTGGGACCAGGAGATGAGAGAACAATGGGATGGGAGGCTTTGGGAGTGCAGAGCTCTCATCTCCAGAGAGCAGCACACAAGGCACACTGGGCATGCTGTGGGTGATTCACAGAACCAGGGAAAGTTTGTGCCCTGTTGTCTAAAGCAGAGCAATCACCAACTGGAGCAACACAGGAGTCCCTTTCCTGGCTGCTTGGGCCACCAAAGCAAGTTCTGCTCCCTCCAGCCCTTCCAGGAATGTGCTTGCCCTTTCTTTCTTCCCTCCTTCCCAGATAGAGGTGCACATGGCCGTACCCCGTGCCTTGCCTCTCCCAGCACTGGCAGTGAAGGGGTGCTGCTGCTCCGTGCACCCCCTCACTCTCCCCCATGCCACGTGCTCCCAGCTTCCCGCAGCGAGTGGGGGCTGCGCTGCTGCTCACCCCCCACAACACCCGGCTCTGACGCGGCTCTCCCACCCCCGGCCAGGCCCACAGAATAGAACGGATGCTGCCGTGGGCTGGTGGGACAGCCCAGCAGGAAAGGATGGAGCTGTTCTTCTTGTCCGTGGGGGGAAAGGTGTTTCCTTTTGGCCCTATGAGATCCCAAAAGCCTGCACTCCATGGTGTTCTGCAACAACCCACCTCCTCTTGAGTTGCACTGAATTCATCTCACCTGGTTGAAGGCAGCTACCAACTGCCCAAATACACTCTGCAAACCCACTGCTGGGGTATTTTATTGTAAGAAATCCCATTCTCCCTGGTGAGGCTGGGTAAGGGAGCAAGGCTTTATACACCAGGGATCTCTCCCTACCTTGAGGGAGCCCAGGGGTGACAAACGCAGGCCACCGCCGCCTGCCTGGCAGCATCTCTGCAGTGCCATAGCAACAGCTGAGAAGTAGGGAGGCCCAGATGGCAAACTCCTCCGTCCGTCCTTCCCCACGCACCATGCCGACACACGCAGGCACTGCCCACGCTGCCAGAAGGGTAACTCCCCAGCCCACCCCCAACACACAGCACCCACCGTCACCCCCTGCAGTGCCAAGGATGGGGACCCAAAGTGACAAACACCCTGGCTGCTCAGTACATGAGGGCAGAAGGGGTTTTGTGCCACAGGGCCCCTAGGATCAAAGTTTTCCCTGTGCATCTGGTCTTTTTTAGGGAGGTCTTGCAAAGGTTGGAGTCCCACGCCAGAGGGCTGAGGCTGAGTTAGGGGAAGCTTGAGCATCCCACAAGTCACACCTGGCTGGGGACACAGCAAAGGCCATCCAGATGCACAAGGAAAAACAATGGCATGAACGTACCCCATGGGCATCCCCTCCCCAAATCAGGAGGGGAAGTCCAGCAGCATGACTCCAAACTGGAACCATCTCAGCTGAGGTCCAAGCTGACCCCTCAGCTAGACAGGACCCTTGGCAGCTCCCACAGGGATCTGTGTGCAGAGCCACATCCCCCAGAGATGCAACTGAAATTGGACATGTTTCTGGGCAGGCTGGGAAAGGGCAGAGGGACAGCAGCCAACCCAACCTCCTTCTCCATCTTAGGAGAAGAACCTCCTGCCCTTTCCCTGTTTCACCATTAACCTGGCACTGCCTGGATTTGCATGAAGATTCTGTGCCACTGTCCCCCCCAGTCCAGCTGGGGCAGGAGCCACCCAGCCCTGACTGTGGCTGCTGTGCTCTCCCTGAAAAGGAGGAGGATGGATGGGAATCCAGAAGCAGCAACAAACAGAGCAGAGGTCATTCATCTGAGGGGTGCAATGGGAGACTCAGTGGCCCACCTTGCCAGCCTCCATGAGCAGCACTATGGGCTGGGTGTCTCCTGTCCTCCTCCTGTCATCCTTTCCTCAGGGGTCTCATCAGCCATGAAATAACCCAAACCTTTTGATGGCTTGGCCCCTGATGCTAGGGGGACCTGCCTGGGTGGGAGTGGGCTGGCATGCAGGCATGCAGCCCTGGCTGGAGGTGACAGGAGATGGACAAGCTCACCAAGCCAGCTCACACGGTTTTCTTTCTCCACCTCTCCAAATGGGTCCTGGCAGCCACCACCCAAGCTCAGACTGCCAAGCCAAGCTCATCTTGCAGACATGAATAAGTCCCCATTTGGTCCCAGGGTGGTTTCACTGCCCCATATCCCATCACCTTTTCACCAGCAGCAGGATGAATCAGAGACCATGACCTTCCCCAGGGCCTGTGGGAAGGACCTGGCTGGAGCATCATATCCCTGTGCTTCAGGATCAGGGCTGAGCACCCAAAGGTGCCTTTGCCCACTCACTGCCCACAAACAAGGAGAGCTGCCCACAGAAGCCAAGCCCCCAGTGAGCATGACAAGCAGGGGGAAGCACTGTTTGGTGTCTGGCTGAATCAGATGCACGTGCTGGGAGTGATTCAGCGATGACCAGGCTGGGCTTCGATGCACCCCTCGCCCCAGCACCCGAGATGGGGGGGATGGCAAGGCCTGACATCAAGGCAGGAGGGCCAACACATCCTACACAAGAGCACGAACATAGGTCCAATCCTGGCTCCCAGCAGGGAATCCTTTGCTAGGAAGCAGCTTCAACACCCAAACCAAATCTCTGCTACCATAAGCATCCCCTACGAACCACTGCCACCTCCCCGGGAAGCACAGACCCCCAGGGAAAGTTTTCACTCATACTTAATCTCAGCCCCTCACAGCATTTTAGAATTCACCTGAGTCCTGTGTCTTGGCCCCCAGGACCAGGGAGGGAGGTGTGGGACCAGCAGCAATGCAAAGGGCAGGGGAACATTCTTAGCTCACCATGGAGCAGAGACGAATCCAACATCCAGCAAAACCTGGCACCTTCTCTTCCTTCCTCGACTTAGGAAAATCTTCTCTCCAAAAAAAAAAATACACAACACCTCTGTTTCTGGAGTTGCATCTCCTTCACCCACCCCCCACCCCCCCAATTACAGACTGCTTCTCAGCATTTTTCAATTTCAAAGCAGTAAAGACATTTTCTGGGCACAAAGCACTCATGTAATACCACCTCTCGCAGCAGTTCAGATGTGTGTGTGCCTCTGACAACGCACACTGCCAGCTGCCAAACCCTTCGCAACCTTTCCTGTTGCTCCCCGTCCCCCAAAGGGTTAAAACCAAACCACAACAAACAGCAAGCACAGGAAAAAACCACGAGTTTCTCCGACTTCTCGAGCATCACCCATTATCCCCACAGCATCGCAGAGAAAACACTCCGGCACCGCGACGCAGGATCAATATGGGGCAATTGAAGGGGAGCATTGCATTAGTTTCCCCTTTTACTTTCCCCATTCCTGCTGGGTTTGCAGAGGTTTGCTGGCAAGATGAAGGCAGGGCTGGGGGTTCAGGGTCAGTGGTACCTGCTGAAAACCTGCTTGGGCATCGCATGAACCTGTAAGCAAGCAGGGAAAGCAGCTCCCATCATCTTTACCCAGCAAAGGTGACAAGCAGAGCTGCGAAAGAGGCACTGCAATTACTCCATGGCTCTGCTGCAATTGCACTGTGACCAAATAAAACAGCCTCAGGAAGAGACCCAGCAAAGCCCTCTCCCTCCATGTAACTGTGTGATCGAGGTGAAAAAATAAATAACCCTCCATTACTCATTTCAAACCTTGCTGCATTTAACTGCCAGAATAAAAGATTCCACCTCTTCTCTGCTCAACTCCCACTGGCAACTTGCTCTGGGGGCTACATTTCCCTAAATGCTCACATTTCAATTAGCATTAGAATAATGAAATGGCTCAGAGTTCATCTCACCCAAAAATGTACTGGAAAATAAAGAGCAGAGATTGGAAGAGATGAGGATTTTTTTTCCGCACACACACAGCATGATGGATTCAGGAGAAGGAAATATATTCCTTTCTCGACTCCACGCTGATGAGATTAACATGGGCTTTGCTAACTGCCTCTCCAAACAAGGATAATGCAACTTCAAGTTGATTTTCCAGATAAACAAGCATGCAAACAAACGCAAAGTGCTCAACTAAAAATATCTCCCTGCTCTGATGCTTCTCCTCACCGCCACCACCCCGAGAGGAAAACACACAAATCCTATCGCAGCACCACAGCGAGTTGCAAAATTGTAACAATGAGAGTTAAATAAGCTACTTAAGGGACATCTCACTGTCTTTTTTTTCCCCCCTCCCCTTAAAAAGGCGAAACCGCAGATCCCCAGATACACTCAGCCAGGGCAGAGAAGGGAGCATTTTCTGTTGCGGAGATGGAAAAAAATGACATTCTAATCGGATACAAAGTGTTGGAAAAGAACAAGCAGCTCAGAACTTGATTTTCTTGCCCAATTCGGGTAGATGTGTTTGTGTGTGGCTATGGCACTCCCCCCCACCCCCCCTTGCAGAAGCAAACAGTTGAAGGAAGCCGCAGCTTTAGCATCTTTGCCTGCTGCCCTCTCTCCTAAGGAATCAGATCTCATTGACTTTATTCTTCTTAAGCCTCGGCCAAACTGTTGCTGGGCTTTTTTATTATTATTATTATTTTGGGATGGGGTAAGAGGGAAAGGCGGATCTGTGCGCTCTGCACGGAAGCAGGGCTGAGCTGTACCAGGCAGCGCAGCAACGCCGAGGGCACCTGAGCCCTGCACAGGCAGCCCAGCCCGCACCCCGCCGCCGGGAGAGCCCGAGGGGACCCCCACTTACATGGAAGTGATGTTCCTTGAGATGTCCGTGATATTGATGCTCGTGTTGCCATTGCTGCTGCCTGAATCCTGCCCTTCCAAGAGAGGGAAGAGGTTCCCATCATCCGGCTTCTTGCAATTGATGTCTGTCTTGCTGCAAAGACAATTAGCAGGGCAAGCCAGCACCGAAAGCAGATAGTCTCCCCAAATGCTCCAGAGCAAAAATACCCTCCAGAAAGTGCACTTGGTAGGGCAAAGAGAGACATCCATCTCCGATTGCTGCTTCTAAAAAAGAGGAGGAGGAGGAAAGGGGGGATGGAGGGAGGGGAAGGGGGGGAAAGGGGGAAGGAAACAAAGACAGAGGGAGGAAAAAAAAAAACACCGAAAAAAACCCCAACAAAACCTCAAGCGATCAGATGAAAAAATCCTCCAGCAGATGAAATCATGCTGGCAGCTGGCTCGGAGAGGCTGTAATTCCCGCTACGGTAGCGGCAGCGGCAGCGGGCGGGGAGGCATGCTGGCCCGGCCGCCCGCCGCTCCCCGCCAGCCGCTCCGGAGGATTGCAACGGCAGGCTGGGGAGGCAGCCGGGGAAATAAATAAATAACAAAAACGGTGCGAAAGTCACCAAGTCCCACCTACTGGGCAGAATTAAAATTGACACACCTGCAAAAAAAACACACAGAGGGAGAGGAGGGGGCGACCTCCCCTTCCCATCGCTTCCCTCCCCCGGGCTGGCCAGCCCTGCTGCGGCGGGCACAAAAAGCAGGGGAGGAGGAGGAGGAGAAGGAGAAGGAGGAGGAAGGCTCGCAAAGCGAGCTGGGCTCTGCAATAAAAAGGATTCCCCACCCCCCTTCCTCTCCGCTAAAATCAGTCTAGGGGAGGGGGGGGTGAGAGGGGAAAAACCCACCCCAGCACTGCTGGAGCCCCGGCTCAGCCCTGCCGGCAGAGGAAAAGTTACAGCTGGGGTTAAATTTGTACTGGGAGGGGGAGAGCAGAGGGGCTCTGGCTCGGCTCCTGCTTTCTCAGGCTCTTTCGTCTTTTGGAGGATACTGCCTTTCGCTTGGTTGTTGGGTGGGTTCCCCCCACCCCCGGCCGCAACCCGGACACAAGGGTGGAGAGGAAAGAAAGATTAAACTGAATTGGAAGAAAATAAAAACCAGAGTGGATTACGGCATTTTTTTTTCTTTGGAGGATCCTAGTGAGAGGCAGATCAGACGGCTGGGTGGGAAAAAAAAAGCGACTGGAGAGCACCCAGGAAGGACTTTCTAGAAAAGACACAGACTCGCACCCCCCCTCTTCGGAAATGCTACGGGGACTCAGCCGGCTGCCGGGAGGTGCAGGCAGGAGCACCCGGAGTCGGGGCTCCCGTCCTCTCTCCCCTGGCTTCCCCCCTCCCTCCTGCAGCAGATACTGCAATCAGACATGCAAAANACAGACATGCAAAAAAAAAAAAAATCCTGAAAGAGGAAGACTGAAGTGTTGAAAAGGCTGAGCTCAGAGCACCGAAATGGCATCAGGAGAGCAGTGAGTGCGAGCTGAACAGCAGAGCGAATTAAGATGCATGGTGCATTTTTGGCAAGCACAAACCCAAGCAGATCAGAGCTCTGCTTAATTTGCTCTGCTTTCCTACAGCGCTTTTCTGCATGCCTCTTTTTTCCCCCCAATAGTTTCATGTCTCTGCTCCTCTTCACAGAGGCACAGTGATAAAGGGACGGTGCTGCAGGCAGGAGCACGGGCGAAAGGAGGAATTACAGGTGTAGGACTCCAGATATTTCAAGGGTCTGCTTCTGCCAGGCACAGGGCTTTGCATAGGGAACAGAGACAGAGTGGGCTCAACCAACACCACCAGGCTCTGCTGTGCACCCTAAATCATCCTAGTTCAGAAGAAGCAACAGGATTTGGGGGGAAAAAACCCAAAACCAACAACTACAGGGAGGACTTGCAACCACAATTCATGCACCCATACCCCTCATCAGGGAGCAGGCTGCCCACAGCCACATTCACAGGGAGCACATCCCAGTGGGGCAGGAGCAGGATCAGCACTAGAGTAACTCCTCACCCGTTGCAGCACAGCCCCCTTACAGGCCATGGGAATGGCAGTGAGGGGTTGTACCTACCAGGGCCATCAGTCCTGCTCCCACGAGGGCTTCTGGGGTGCTAAGCAGCTTCATCAGGGCTCCTCCTGCCAAGGCTCTTTAGGGGAAGTGAGCCCACTTGACTAGTGAATAAATACCATGGTGGGAGGGCTGGTTGATCCCTCAGCCCCACCTGGCTGCAAATCACTGAGGAGAAACAGCTGGATCCAAAGAGGTCCCTGAAGCACCTGGTACTGCAAGGAAGAGGAGCACTGAGGGGAGGGTTGGTGGGTCCCCCTCCTCGTGAGAAGCTGCTTCGATCCTCAGGCACTCATACAAAGACTGTGGATGGAAAGGCACCAGAGAGGAAAACACCCAGGCATATTTTTTACTCCCTGCCTCAGTTTCCCCACCTGTGTCAGAGAGATGCCATGCTTGTGGCTCAGCACTGTGGCCAGACTGGAGAAGACACTGGTGGAGAGCACCATGTCACATCTCCCTGCCCATGAGGAACACTGGGCACCCCACAATGCCCAGCCAGCATGAGGGTTCATCCCTCAGCAACACAGGGGACAGGGATGTCACACTATCCACCAACCAGTGCCCTGGGTGAGACCAGGGCTTCCTTTGTACTGTAGCTGGTACAAGGTCACAGCCTCCTCCTGGCACATGGTATCATTCACACCACCTACTATGAAACCAGTGTGAGGCCATCAGCCTACCCTGGCATGTCACAGGGAGGGGACGTGTTCAGGGGACACACATCTGCCTTGGGGACTCACTGCAGTCCTGCAGCACAGTCAGGCTCTCCTCCAGGCAGATCAGTGCTGGGACCTGGGGGAAGCCTCTGTGGCACCCAGGGTGGCACTGCATGGCATGGGGCTGCGTGCCTGAGCACCCTGCACACTCCTTGACTACCCGGCTGGTGGTCTGGCCCGTGTCCCTCCATCCCCCAGCACACAGGGTTGCCCCTGGCCTGGAGCAGAGCACAACTGCTAACAAAGCACAAACCCACCCCGAGAGGCTTTCGGGTCCTCCTCTGCAACCCGAGGCAGTTCTGTGCTTTGCACTCTCCTTGAGTGATGAGGTCTCACCCACAGACAGTTGGGGAGGTCTCAGGTCGTCTCTCCCAGGCCAGGGGGGACACGCAGGAGCCCACCCACCCCCATGGCTTGCACACCCCACTCTGCCACCTGGTGCCAGGCAGGTCCTGCTTCAGCAGCTGATGAGGAAGTTTCGTGCCAAGCCATGGCTTCCTCTGCCACTAACAGACAAAGCCACCACTCGTGAGGAAACATGGCCGGGCGAAGCAGGGGAGTGAGAGGAGCAGGAGCATCCAGCTGCATGCTGAGAGGGCAGATGGAATGTAGGGAGGAAAAGAAGAAACCAGGGGGCTGCTCACCCTCCCCATTGCAGGGTGACAGGGGGGATTAGTGAGTTTGCTGGCAGAAGATACTACAGCAACAGCAAAGTCCCTGCCATGGAGAGCAGATGGGCCCCCAACCATCACCCAGCACCAGAGCTGGGCAGCCCCTGGTCCTACTTCTCTGTCTTGAACCCACCACCCCTCACTGGTCCATGGACAGACAGAAGATGCTCAGTGAGGGCAGTGCTACCTCTTGCACGCCAGACCCAAAAAGGGATGAGAGTATTTGGGAGCTGTTGGTGGTTGGAATGCACCATTCCTGTCTCCATCCTGCCTCCATCCCTCACTCCTGTCCCTGTGGAAGAGGGAGGCAGGAGCAGGGCATGAGTGATGGGGCTGTCAGAGTGCAGAGATGGTATCTCGAGCAGAGGCCTTGCTGTTATTGCTCTGAGGGATGCTGGCAAATTGCTCTTTCAAGAAACATCTCCATGAAGGATGAAATCAGTGCCTCCTGCGAGAACTCTGCCCCACAGGGGCTCGGGGGCTGGGTTCCCTCTGGCCTTTGAGAGCCTCCAGAAATTCCATGGGATGCACTCCGCTGAGACTAAACCCCAGTTCCTCTGTGAAGAGGTCCTCATGTCCCCTGTCCCAGATGCTTTCTGAGACATGAGTTGCCACAAAAACACCCAGACCAGAAGAAGCGGAGCTGGGAGGTGCCCAGGGGGCTCCTGGCCATGGACAGAGGTGAAGGCAGCTGGGGTTTTTTGGCATTTCTGCTCTTCCCACCTACACGGCTGCCTTTAGCATCACACTCTCAGGATGGCCGTCCCTTGGGGACAAGATTTCCTCCCAGCACTCTGCTTCCCAGGTAAAGGCTACCCAGTGCACCACTTCCCTCCCAGGCCTAGCAAACACCACAGCCCTTTGGGGCATGACCAGAAAGAGCTCCGTGGTCCAATATCTGCTCAGTCATCATAAGCTCCGACGTCCACTCCTGCCTCTGATCTCGGTATCGATCTGGCAGGCCCGCGCCGAGGCATGCACCGCCCTGCTCCCTATTACCAGAACAGCACTTGCTGCTCACTGAAAGTGATGAGCTGACATTTTTCTAGCCCCAACTCTCATCCAGAAGGATCTGCAAAGCTGCCTCTAGCAGGACCACTTTGCACACCCCTGAAATGCAGCCAGCCCCGGGACGGGCGGAGCTGCTGCTTGGAAGCACACAGCCATGCAGGGCAGCAGCACAGGGGGTGAGCTCTGATGGGAAAGGCAGGGAAAAAGATTTCATCCCTTGTTTTGGCAATTTGGCTGCAGGTTCACGTGCCCCTTTGCAGAGAGACCCCAAGAAGTGTTATTTTGGAGATGGTCCAGCTTGCAGGGTAAATGACCAGGAGTTGCCACCAGCTTTCAGGGAAGGAAGGGGTCAGGGCTGGTTTGGGGACACAACATCCCCCACAGCATCACTGGCATGGGCTGCAGGAGGAAAATATCAGTCCCTGCAGAGCTAAGAGGCTTTTGTCTCTCACCTGAGATGTGCAGGCGCATGAGCATCAAAAGTGTTGCTCCCCGAAGCAGAGCTCCTTGTTCCCACCACCCCGGGAAGAGCTTGGAAGCAGCTTTTGATCTGATGTCTGTACCGTTTCTCAAGTGCCTGGCAGGAGGAGTCTCTGTGCAGCAGGGCAGGTCGCATCCTGACACAGGTCACCCTGGCCCCAGAACCTGCAGGGAGGGAAGTAGAGGGAGGTGAGTGGGGCAATCACATTTGGGCTGCGACAGTTGTGTGTTGAAAGGTGAAGGTCTCAGTTGGGGGTGGTGGCTGGAGAGCAGCCAGAGGTAGGAGACTCCAACGTTGGGTTGTCCTTGCACATGCTGCGGGCGTGTGGGGACAAGGGCAGGATGAAGCCATTCTGATAGATGTCCTGTTCATAAACTCTCTGAGGCTGTCAAGAAAATGTAGGGAAAAGCATCTAAACAGGAACCACTTGCCTAAACAAACAAGAACAAAAAATTCAGGAGAAAACATATTCAAGTGAGGTCTAAAGACAGAGCCCTGTCAC
Source organism: Aegotheles bennettii (assembly GCA_013398125.1). Classification (NCBI taxonomy): domain Eukaryota; kingdom Metazoa; phylum Chordata; class Aves; order Caprimulgiformes; family Aegothelidae; genus Aegotheles; species Aegotheles bennettii. The sequence goes on along the minus strand of VZRW01011345.1, from coordinate 520,041 downwards.
AAAGGTAACAAATATTGCTGGGCTTGCATTCATTGCTAGGACCTGAACCAGTCTCCCACCTAGGCAGCTCCTGCATTAATGTGTCTAGCCAGGGAAAAGGTCTGGTCATGGCTGTAACGCCCAAGAGGTGGTCCAGGGAGGATGTCTGCACTGGTCAAAAAAAAAGAGATTGAAACGAAGGTATTGGAAAGCCTAAGGAATAGGAAGGAGAATAACATGGAGCAGATTATAGCTGCTGTCAAGAAATCAAGGCAGTGCTTTGATCTGCCAGCGAGGCAGAGCTGGTCCATCTCTCACTGAGAGGAAAGAGGAGCAATTCTGAGACCTGAGTGGGGAAGCTCTAACAGGGGCCAGGCTGCAAAGCCTGAGGGCAGCTGCTGGGAGAGGAGCTGGGGAGGGGGCTGCAAAGGGGTCCCGGGAGGCACTCGAGATGGTCATGCTGCAGGCAGATAACGGGAATTAGAGTCCCGGCATTGTTCCTCTGATGCCCTGCCATCTGCACATCTCTTGAGGCATTTTACATGCTCAGATCTGCTCCGTTGTGGGCACAAGTCAGGAGATTCCCGATGTGAGCTGTCAGGCCATGCAGTCACAGCCACAACCCTTGCCAGGACAAAGGAGAGAAAGTCTCCATCGTGTTTCCCTGTGTTTTTCCCACGTTTCTAATTCAGTCTCTATATGTGCAAGGGAAGCATGTGGGACTGTGGGGGGTCAGAGATAGTCTGGAATATCCCACAACACAGGACCTTGGTGTAAGAAAAGTGGCTTTACATTTTAAATATAATCAAAATGAAACAAACAAACAAAAAAACCCAAACCCCAAACCTTCAGCTTATTTTCAAGGATGTTTTTAAGAACAGAAGGAAGAGCTGCATCCGTGCCAACCTTGTGTTCTTGCATTGTGGCACACCACCCCAGTGTCCCTGTCCTCTGGCCAAGCATCCAAACCCCAGGCAGCATCCCTCCCACAGCACTGCATGGTTCACAGGAACTCAGGCTGCTGATGAGATGCTGGGCAGGAGATTGAGCAAAAGGAGCAGTGTCCACAACACACGCCTCATCAGAGGGGTAACAATGCTCATCTCAGGCCCCTACCAAGCCTCCGGGTTGAATCACAACTCACTGGAGAATCAATTCCTCCTCACCCTGAGATCTTCCCTGCACACGTGCACAGAAACATGCTCAGCAAACCCCAGCCGCCCTTGTGAGGAAATTAAATTGCTTTAGAAAAAGCTCTCCAGCCTGTTTATGCCTCCAAATCTTTCACTGATCTTCCTTCCGGGGGGGCTCTCTTGACTTTGGGGAGAGATGCTGGAGCAGGGTTAAGCAGGGAAGGAAGTAATCTAATGAGCTCGTCATAAAATGATTTACCAAAATGTTTTTGTAGGGTGCTGCTCTCCCAAATAAACCTGGTGAAGCTGCTGTTATTTACAGCAAGGTATGGAAGACAGCTTTTACCTGAGTGTCAGGGCTCTGATGTAGAAAGAACATATAGCCCCATCTCAGCATCACATACATCTAATATGCTTCCCAAGTGTCAGGGGGATGAGGGACTTGCAGCCCCCACAGCCAGCTGGGGAGATGGCTGCAGCCTCAAAAGGGCATCATTTCAAAAATCTCTGCTACTTCTCTGATCCCAAGGACGAGCTGAGTCAACAGTGCTTAGAATGGTTTCCTGGTCCATCAGAGGAATCATGAAACACTGAATTACTGAAGACACTCCCTCCCCATCCCATGATGGGTGCAAGGGGGACAGCTGGTCCCACTCTCAACCCACCATGCAGGAAGAAGTGGCAATGCCGAACCCAAAGGGACCACAACCCACAAAGCCTGGTTTCACCAGGAGCCCTGGACTGAGCAAGAAGGACCCCAGAATGTTCTGTCCCAGCCACCTCACCCTGCTCTGGAGAAAAGCAAGTGAACGTAGGATGCTCCTCCTCGGCAGCTGGTGGCATCTGTGTTCTCCTGCTTTGACTCCTCTCCTACATCACCTGAAAGCCAGAGCTCCCAAAGCAGAAGGTGACAGGCTGACAGCAGCCCCAGTAGCAGGACCGTGCCTCTGAGCCCTCCTCTCTGGGCGCTGCCGTGCTTGTTTCTCAACATGGGTTTTGCAGAGTCGTTAACAATCCCACTAATGCGCAGCATCTAATCTCTCCCCACCCGGGGATGGCAGCAGCTGGGGCTCAATGGCATAATTGTGTTTTGATCCCTTGTGCCAGACTTCCTAGACACACACTGGGAGTTGATACCACCTTGCAGGAGGAAGCCTGGCTGTGGGAAGCAGCTACCGGGCATTCTGCTTACCTGGGGAGAAAGGGAGGGCTTGGAGGAGAGCTCTGGTTTTGGCAGGACGGCCCTTCCCCATTCCCACAGGGCTGGGCTAACAGGGGTTAACCTGGGAGACCCTGGGGCACAAGGCTTGTCAATGGGGATAGAGGGATGTTGCCCTCAAGCCAGGGCTTATGGTCCCCAGGTCACCCCACTAACACTGCCCTCAGCCTCTGTGTGCTGCAAGGGGAACCAAAGGCAGGAGCCTGGGGTGAGCTGTGGCAAAAGTCCTGCCAAAGTGTCTGCAATAAACAAATCAATAATTAAGGGAGGATGTACATTAGGCTTTGAACACACTCCAGGTAGAGTTTATTTTAGCCCTTCCAAGGGAAGTGTGTGGAGTAAGCAAAGGTGGGAAGGGGGCTGCCAAGGGGCTGCAGGAAGATGAGGTGAGGGCTAGGGATGAAGATGGAGGGTCAGGAGGAGGAGGGTGAGATTTATCAGGCAGACAGGTTGCAGGATTAGGGACATGTGTGCGAAGCAGCCAGCTGGGGGAACTGTTGGGGGGCTAAGGAGAAGAATCCCTATTCTGCAGGAAGAATCCCACAGGCATTTGCAGGGGCTGGAAGTGTTCATGAACATGCCTGCAGGTGTGATGGGCACAAAGTCCATGTAAGAGCTGAGAAGTGGGGATGTGCCATGAGAGACCATCATGGAGGAGCTGTGTGGAGAGAGCACACCACAAACGTCCTGGTCCCCTACCCCTTCCCATGCCTGGCAGGTGAAGTCCCACCACAAAATCTTCTGCTCCTTCAACAGCAGTGATGCTCAGGGCCTGCCTTATCTCCTGGTGGGTTGGCTAGTGGCCACCAGCTAGGGGCTGGGCATTGAATGGAAGAAGTGCTCATGAGCCCCAGTCCTTACACACCAAGACAGAATTACTAAAGCAAAGATTGTGTATCATGGCTCCATTCAGCTGTGGCTGTTGATGACCCACAGATCTGCCCCATCAGGTGAACAAAGGATCTAGATGCCTGCACACAAACCAGCTGGGAGGTATTTTTCTCCTTGAGCATGCAGTAGTTTTGCTTGCCTACTCCTGCCTGGCTCCTTCTCCAGCCATGTCTCTTGCTGAAGATCACTGCCTTCCCAAAAGGAGCCTTACCAACCTCACACTTACCTGTCCAAAACTCAAGATCCAACCTCCTGTCCAGCCAACTCCAGACCTACAGTCCAGACGAGCAGGAAATTATCTCTCAGGTCATTTTGGTTGGTGACAGGCATCAGCAGGTCAAAATCCTAGGTCCACATGCTCATCTGGGACACAGTGCCAGGGTAGGAAGGCAGAGGAGGACACCAACAAGCCCTGAAGGTGTCTGGGCAGCAGTGCCGCATTGTTGTCCATACTGGCACCTGTATCATCCCTGCCCTACCACTTTTAATACCAAAGCCAAAGCCCAAAATCTCACAGTGCAAATAAATCTTTGTTCTACTAAAAGGGGTAAGCCTCCCACATCTTTAGCCCATTGCTTAGCAGTTCTCAGCACAGAGCAATTCTCCCTCTCACCCCACCAGTCTGGAAAGAGGCTCTCCCCATCATAACAGAGAAAGATCTGGCTGACATGATTTATGCCCACTGCATATCCGAGCTGGCTTGCCACAAGCCTCTGCATTTGGGCTAGTGCTGGAAACCACACAGGAGCATCAGCTAATGTGAAACACAACCCACAACCTTCTCAGCGGGATGGGGTCCCCAGGGCCCATCTTCCCATTCTCCCCTGGCCCAGCACCCACTCCCTGCCAGGCAAAGCCGTGGTTTGTGAGAGCCAAACGCAGCAACTGCCGATGGTGCAGCAGCATTAACCAGAGCCCTGCCAGCCCTGCTCCTCCAGGGATGCTGGGAAGACTCTGGGAGAGCCCTGGGGAGGGATGGAGACAGACCTCTGCCAGCTCAAGGTGCTCAGCCACCTGCTGCAGAACTTCCAGGGGAGCCTGAGTTGGTCCAAAATATCAAACACTGGGGAGTTTTCCTCCAGCAAAGAGCTTCCACTGTGAAAGCTATCAGTGAAACACTTGTGATGCAGTTCAGCTGAGTAAAATAAATAAAAGTGACTAACGACTGATTAAATATTAAAGGATCGCTTTATTTTCCCAAATACACAGAACACTGCACACAGCTGAAATCTGGAGATGGCCCCTATGGCTCTAATAACCAAGGATAGTTAAAATGACACCAGGTTCTTCCCTGTGCTGTATTGAGGAGCATCCAAATTGAGACCTCTGCTTCCCACCAAGACAGAGGTGGGTCCAGCAACCATCTTCATCGGCTGCTCATGTGCAGATTATCCAAACAGAGCTTCTACAACCAAGACAGATGAGCTGAGCATCCAGACCAGGCTGTACCAGTCTGACCTGTCTGTGGATACAGACACTGCTGCGTTGAGCAGGCAGATTCAGTAGCAGTTGCTTCATCATGCTACAGGGCAGGGCTCCCCTTGCTCCCTTGCCTCCCTTAGTGATGAGCCATCTGATGAAGTTTAGATAAATATTTCCTCCTACTGCCTGTTAGCGCTGGCTAGAGGAGAGATTCTTCTCTCACTGGTCCTGCCACAAGCCCACACCTTTTCACTGGCCACCCAGCAGCCCATCCCCATTCATTCCTCTTGGGGCACTTCTCCCTGTGTCTCCCATGGGGGTCCCCCAGGTGCTTCTGGTGCTGTCTCCCCACCTGTCACAGTCACTGTGGTTTTGGTGAGTGAGATCTGCCAGAGAGGATGGAGCAGGCTGTTCTGGGGGTCTGGTGGCTCTGGGTGCTCTGAAACCAGATCTACCACTCTGAACTTGCAGACACAGCAGGTGAGACACACCACCCCATACCAACCAGAGCAGCCTTGCTGCAGGACCTGAGGGATGTGGTGCTGAGCCAGAGGAAAAGAAAGGATTGTATGGTCCAACATCCAAGTCCCATGGCTCAGACAGGAGAGCCCCAGGCTGAGCAGCCAGCACACCTCCATGCAGGGGATACACGTGAAAAGCACGTGGTCATGTCACAGCTGGTTTGCACTGGGAAGAAGAGACATACTTTGTTATGAAATAATTCCCTCAGTACCATCTGGTTGTTTGCTCCATCCCCAAATTCCCACTGGAGATGGCCATCCTTATCCTAAACTTTCTTTGGAGTTATTGCAACTGAGCAAGAACATTTGTCTGGATGCTACTTTTATTTTTTTGATAAGGAGGAGTCCAGGAGTCACTGCAGCATCACATGTGCACCAGTCCCAGCTCTGGAGGACCCCAAGGAAACTACTGTCCTGTTCCCATCCCTTCCCTTGCCATTCCCGGCTGGCCACAGCCCCTGCCCAAGCACAGAGAAGGATGCTGCTCAGTTAAGATCCTGGTTATCAGGAACTCAAAGGGAAAGGAATGAACGAGTGCCAAATGGCGAAGGATAAAATCAATATGGGGAGAGCTGTTATTTAAGCTTCCGTGCTCCGGGGTATTACAAACGTTGGAGAGCAATGAAATAAAAATGATACATAAAGTGACAACACCATCATGTCTGTATAACTGACGCCCTTAGCAGCTGTTTGGTCTGAACAACAGAAGTAAATCCAAATCTGTGCCTGCTGCCCAGGGCTGTCTGGCACTCCTAAGGGGGCACTTTGTGATCAGAGAGAGAGGAAATTACAGGGTATTTTTGCCAACCGGATCATTTTTAATCTCCTTTGGTCACTGTGCCCTGGAAGCTTGGAGGATCGCAGCCCCTTCCATGGACCAGCTCTTCTAGAAGTTGGGGCTTTGCTGCAGGTGGGGAAGACCCCCTGGGGCATCCCAGAAGCTTCATGGGTAGAGTGTGGCAGTGGGGGTCCCTGGGGGCAGAAGCCAGCCTGCTGCCATGGCCAGGCCCTGCCCTCACAGGACACCTGTCCCTTGGCCAGCCACAAGCCAGACTCACTGTACAGGCAACGCTGGGGAGACATCCTGCAAACCAGGAGTGAAAACACTAGGCAGGAGTGCAAAGTGTCCTTTCCTTGCCTCTGAGGCTTGCTGACACCCTCTTATCACCCTTTAAAGCTTCCCCAGACCAACACAAAGCAGTAACATTTTTATTTCTCTCGATCAGTGGAAAATCAAGATAATTTTTTTCCAGCTTTGTCTGCCTCTCCATCTTCTCTCCTCCTATTGACCAGACCCTAGAAGATTGTCAGCTCTCCCTGCTCTGCCTGCAAGCTGCTCGTCTCTGCCAGTCCCCCAGTGCACCCTCCTGCCTGGGCCTCTGTGGGTACCACTGTTGCTGCTGCTGGTGGTGGGTCCTTGGTCCCTGGTGGTGGGTGCCCTCGGTCCCCCAGCCACCACTCAGGGTCAGGCTGGGATGCCAGACAGAAAGGATGGGGAGCGAGCCATGAAATACTGTGCTGGGTGCTTTGGGAGGCAGAGGGACACCTCGGAGGATGCAGAGCTTAAATACTGGGTTGCCGGAGGATGCTGCAGCGAGGGGATTCGTACTGCCACCTTAGGGAAAGCAAAAGAAATGCTTAACCTGAGAGCTGGAAGCAATGCTGCTCTTACCTTGGGTTGAAGACCAGCTCTGGCAAGGCCAAGGCAGGAGTTTAACCTCCCCATCAGCCTGGGGAGCTGGGGGGATGAGCATGTTAACCCTACTTAGGGCCGCACTCTGCTGCTGCTGCTGCATTAACCCGGCTCTGGGAATGTGCCCAGCCCCTCTCCAGGCAGAGGCTTTTAGCACAGCCCAGCCATTTACAGCACCATGCATGATGGGTTTACTGGAGGGAGAGCAGCAGCCTCCGGCTCCCCGAGCACTGTTTAAGCTCCTGGAGATGCTCGGGGATGCCCTGGTGGGGTGTGCTGGCAGGGAGCGGAACGGCACCCGAGCCCAGCAAAGCAGCGCAGCTGTGCCTGCCAGCACCAGGGCTGGGGGGATCAACCCAGCAGTGGGCTGGCACTGCTGTGGCCAAGCTGGACGGGGACAGGGAGGGGACAGTTATTCTTTTCTCCTTGCTCACCTTAGCATGCTGCTCCTGAGCCTGGGGAAACCTGGCATGGCCTCCAGCCCTTCTCTGTCCAAATTCCCTTCCCCGGGCTTGCTCCCCAGGCTTTCCCCACCTTATCCCACCACTGCAGCTCATCCATGAACCCCAGCATGAGCTCATAGCAGCTCAGATCTGCCCCATGGGTCTATGGTTTTCTCCTACCCTCCTGCTTGCTACCCAGCTCCCGAGTAGCAGAAGAAATGGGAGAGGAAAAGGGGAAATTTTTAACTGTGAGCTCTTTTAAGGAGAACTGGAATCAGTGCTGCTCTGAGAGAGTAGATGGGACAGCAGAGACAAAGCAGGGGGACACGGAGGCAGGATGGGAGATGCTGGCAGCATCACATGGGATGGGATAAGATGGGATAAGATGGGGTAGGATAGGAGAGAATGGAATGGATGGGATAGGCTCAGGTGGTGCAGAGCAGCACAGAGAGCTGCACTCTGTCTGCCGGGATATGGCATCTGGGAAGGGTCAGGGCTGTAACAGCAGTTTAGTAGAGCAAGGAGCTGCTGACAGCCACATCTGGAGAGTAAAGGTGGGTCAGCGGAAGACAAAGTATCTGGAGAAACCTGAGAGCATTACCTGGTCTCTGCTGTCCCTGATACTTGCTGTCTTTCCTGCTTTGGGGGAGAGGTGGAAGGTCCCAGCTGCAGACACTGCCTAACCCATAGATTTCTTCCAGTCTCTCCAGCATTCCTGGGTTTTGGATCTTTCCACCTACTCCCAAGCCCTCATCCAGACCTCTCCTGGTGGTGCTCAGCTCCTGCACACAACCCCAGTTGAAAATGCAGCACAGAGCATCTCTGTGGCGGGTGGTTACACTGCACTTTGCCTGCTGGACATGTTGGGAGTAGGGAAGAAGAAGAGGAAAGGAAAAAGAAATAAAAGCAGAAAAACAGCCTCTGGGCTCTGCCTCCACTTTTGTGAAACTGCAATTAAGTGGCAACAGAATTGGGGAAATCAGGGCTTTTCCCATTATGCTCTACAGAGGCTCAATTCCCAAAGCAGGGAAAGCAGGAGAGGCTGGGAGTGAAAGAACAAGACAGGTGCATCTCCCCTTATAGACCTCCCAAAATCTTAACCTGCGAGCACCGAGGAAAGCAGAGAGAAACTTGCTGAAGAGAAGCCTCCCTGTAAGCAGCAGGTTAAGGCAGGTTTCCTTGGATACAGGGAGCACTCCAGCTGTTTAGCAAATGGCCAAGAGAAAACTCCAGCCTTGCTTTACAAAACAGGCAGGGATTGATGACAAGGAGCTGGGAAGAGGATGCTCCAGGGCTGGTGGCAGAGCTGGATGCCAATCACAGGCTGAGGGGACACCAGTTGTGGGGAGGGTGGTGATGCCCACTGCACGGGGACGTAGGCAAAATGGGGTTGGGCTCTTGTCCTGCATTGATTTTTAGGCTGGTCCTTCACGAAGGTGCTCATCTCTAATGAGTGGATGAGGAAGGTCCGGCCTTAGTCCAGTGGATGATTCATCTGTACTAATGAGTAAGGTTCCTTATGGATAATTTAGTGTCAAGGAGGGTGCACCTGAAGGTCCTGAGTGATGCTCTTGTGCCTGCATTCACATCCCAAGCTGTGTCTCATGAGCAGGCATGCAGGATCTCACAGCCTGCCTAGCTGCCTGGCCAGGAACTGTGATGAGCAGCTGCATGTAAAGGAGACCCACTAGAAAAGTCCCTGTCCAGAGAGATGGAAGGGTTTTTCCAAGTAATTAAGCAATAAGCTGGGGCTGGGAGAAGCCTTGTGCGGAGACATGACATGCAGCTCTGATCATTGTTGAGAACATGGGTTGCAAACAGCTCCCACAGGAAGCACAAGATGGAAGAAACTCATGCATAAGAGAAGGGAGCAGATCTTCTGTCCTTCAAACTCACCCTACAAGCCTACGCTCCAAATTCAGAAGATGTCAAGACACACAGGCCCAACAGAGAGGTGTTGAGACATGGTGACAACCCTGGGAAAGGTCCCTCATGTCCCTGTGTTCCCGTGGCAGCACAGCAGACCAAAGGGGGCTGGCTGAAAAAAGGAAGATGGAGTGCAAGGAGTGCCCTGTCTATATGGTATGGCACTTTCTTCTGGTTTAAGGTGATTATTTTTTGGAGGGGGCTGAGCTGAGGCAATGACAGTCTGCATGGGAGATGAGAGTGCCACTAGGATAACTGTCCTAGGGATCAGTGGAGTGAAATTTGGCTGGCCTTCCAAACAAGGCCAGTGTGGCTACTTTAATTTGGAGGAGGAAGGCGTGCTACTGTGCATGACCCCGCTAGAGCCTCGGTTAACACACTCCAGCAACTCCAGGACGGTGCCAGAGAGCCCTACTTGGGCTCCCCCAGCCATTTTCCAATTCTGCTGCATCTTCCCCTTCACTTCATCAAGTCATCGTTAGGCAAATGCTCAAAGATGACACCAGCAGCAACACAAGGGAAAGCAAAACTTCCGCGCCAATGCACACGGCTTGACAATGCAAATAGCTTGGGATACTCAGTGCACAAGTATATATTATTAAGCAGCAATAAATGAATGAATTTCCCGTACTCGCCTGGTGGGAAGGGGAGGGAGGATTCAAGAAAGACCCGGGGAACTGACAGCCTGAATCGCTCCCTTCCCAGCTTGTCTCTATCGAGTGGCTTGTTTGCCCTGGGTGTTTGAAATTGATTCAATTAAGATTCTTTGTACATTCAGGTATAATAAAATAAGCACAATTAAACCTAATAAAACCAAGGTAGTTGTGTCCTACCATCCTATGCCTTCTTATTCCTCTTACAGTGTCCCATGAGAGGCCAGAACACATCTGAGGGGTTCAAATGGGGCATGGTGACGGGATCAGCTAATACAGCCCTGCTCTGGATAGTCCCAGATGTCCAAAAACCCACAGAGGAGAAGAGATAGAAAACAAACTCCCATTCTTGCATTGGCCCAGAAATCAACCCGGGTGCAGAGGTGGAAAGGGATGGATGGATGGATGGATGGATGGGTTGGGACAGCTGGAGGACTAATAATAGGAAGCATGGGGAAAGTATTAAATAGGGGTCTCCCAGATACAGATGGGTCCAAGCTGAAGAGATGAAGCTAGGTGGAAAGTAAATACTTGGCTCCAATTGAAGAAACCTGGGAGGTCACCATGCCTCTGAGGGACTGGATGACACAGAGAAATCCTGTAGTGTTCACTTGAAGACTGGCCCTGATGTGAGCTGGCAACAAGATGCTCCCAGTATTGTCACTAAAGAAGAGGGAGAGGCAAAGGTAGAGGCACTGCCACAGAGACATCCCATAGAGGTCTGGGTCCAGTGCCACAGGTGCACGTCCAAGCTTCTAGCAGCTGCAGTGGTGGAAGGAAGGAGCAGACCCTTGAATGACCTTCTCACAGGGTCCAGCCACCACCTTGAAGCATCTCTCATCAGCAGGGTCTCTTATGCACACAGTGAAGGGATCAAGGCCACATCATGTTGAAGACAGCGCTTAGGACCTGAGAAGTCAGATGGGGAGCGCTGCATTTCTTCCCCAGAACTGGATGAAGAGTGTGTGGTTATGAGCATGGCCATCAATGAACCACAAAGCCTTTTAGCATCCATTATTTGCAACTGCTGCTGAGCAAACAAATGCGACCACATCAGTCACTGGGCCCATCCCCAGATGAAAGCCGTTCACATCAGCCGATGCCTCCCCTCAGGAAAGAATAGCTGACCCTGGGGGAGCATGGTACAAACCCATCCCCCTTTCCCTTCTGTGGGCTTGTCAGAAAGAGACAAGATGGGGTATCTTCTCACCCGTCCCTTATCAAGCCTCTTTCAAGGGGGTCATTATGGTCCTTGGATGATCACTGTGGGCCACATGTCAGCCCAGTCCCACGCATGGGCAGGTCTGGGAGATGTGAGCATGTCCCCACCAGACTCCTGTTTGCAGCCTGCAGCATGGAACAACTAAGGCCCCCAATGTGGACACCAATATTTAGAGGTCAGATCCACGTGAGCACCTCCCTTCAGCCTCACATCACCTGCCCTGACACGGAGGAGGTCCAAGGCTGGGCGTCAGCCCAGCGAGAGTCAAAAAGAGGAGGCTGCCCTGGGAGCTCAGGAGGATTTGGCTGGCATCCTAAGGGCTGGTCTCATGGAGCAGATGCTGGGCTCCCTGGGCAGAGCAGACAGTGAAGAGCCTTGCAGATGCCTCTTCCCAACCGCAGACCTGCCCCGGCTTCGGAGCGAAGGCTTGTGCTTTGCCAGCGAACTGGGGCCGCTGCACCCCTCCTCCTGCTTGCCTGTTTATACTCAGGCTGCCAGCTTAACAGGGTGCTTTATTTATTGATTTTATTGCTCTGTCTTTCTTTCCCCCCACTCTTCTATTCTGCACTCTTTTCCCTTTTGTCTTTTTGTTTTTTTCTTTTTTTATGAGTTGTGCCGCACTTCTTGGTAAAGCACTTTAATCCATTTTAATGCCCCCGTTCTGCTCCTCAGTGACAGCCTGGTGGTTAGTCTAATGCGTCCTGCTCACCTCGGGGTTACTAATGAGGTCACGGCAAAGGCAATCTCCAAACTGAATAATTCACTAATCAGATGCTGCAGACTCCAGTGGTAAAATTTATTTCTGACACCTAAACAGCAAATGGGTTTGTGGATGTACACACATGTGCACGTGCCTCCACACACGCTTCTCTTCTCCCTTCTTCAGAGCTATTTCTGGTGAACTGGTGTCGTGCCATATGGCTAATGACAGGTCTCACCACAAGGAAGCCTGGCTCATCCCAAGCTCAGGGCAAGGAGGGACTTGTCTGATGGGCAGGTGCGTTGGACAGCTCAATAGGATGGGTGATTGAGTGTGTTGAGACAAAGATATGGGGACAAAGGCACTCCTGTGCTGTGTACAGGACTATCTGCTGCCAGTTTTCTCCTGGCCTTATCCCTGGGGGAACTGCCTGGCCCATGACCTGGAGGGACTCACTGTTGATTCAGATATGGGAAGCTAAGGAGTGTTGGGGCTAAGGACTAAGGATTAACTTTAGTCTTTTATTTATAGCTAGAAAATTGCAAAAGCATTGATTTGAAGCATCCAGCCTGTGGAGGGTTTGGTGCTGGCATTGATAATCTCATGCTCTTTCCCCTCTGGGACAAGTGTCCAGACCCCTGCTCACCTCTGCCACTTTGCATTATCCAAACAACATCGAGCGAGTTCCCTCTTGTCCCTTTTCTGTATTGAAAGCAAAGTCCGTCACTTCTACGTGCCACCCCCAAGCACCTCCAAGAGAGGAAATAGTAATAATCTAATTAATTAGTATTGCTAATAATAAAAGTCACAGGGAGTCATTAATAATAATTAACACTCCATATTCCTGGAGGAGGCAGTAGTCCGAGAAATTTTGCTTCTCCATTGCTAATCCAGAGGAACAGGTGGCTGTTGTTGTTACATACCTGGTGGGTCCACAGCATGGGGTGTGTGTTGGCAAAATGTCCCCCTTGCCTTGGACCTGAATCAAAACTGCCTCAGCAGACAACCAGAGCTGGAAAGTCATCACTGCCACCCATATCCATCCTCTGCCACAGAGGGACTGTGTTCCTCCTGAAATTGCCTGTCCTCCTCCTGATGGTTCCTCTACAAGAGAAGGAAGGAAGGTCTAGAGTGGCAAACAGCTCTGTGGATGGGAAGTGCAAGGGCTGGAGGTGGCTAAGCTCTGTCTGAGGAGGATCTAGTCAAGCATGGGAGGGCTGTGACACCTCTTCCAGATGGATTTGGGCTGTGCTGGGGGATAGAGAGGGCACAGAGCTCTTCCAGAGAAGAACAGGTCCCTTACAGAAGTATAACCTGAAGCTGCTTGGAAGAGGAGTGGTGAGGACATGATGATGGAGTTGGACACATGGAGAGGCCCATCCAGGAGTCTGGCTGAAGGAGGAATAACTGCTGGGCCTGGCTGCAACATTACTGAAAGCTTTGTCCCAGCCAAAATGTTTCTTGGAAACAAGCTGGTTGACACAGCCAGGAGAGGTGAGAGGACACAAGGGAGTGGGTCTGCAGATGGAGCATTAAGGGTAAGGGATGCTGAAGTGTCCAGGAGGGAAAATAATTCAAGCAGAGAGAGGACTTGAATCTGTGCTCCCCAGCCCTGAGACAGGGCCCTGCACACCAGCCCAGCCCTCATCTCTCAGTGCCTGAAGGTTTGGTTTTCCTCAGAAAAGAAAGAAACAACAAAATGTGAGAGCAGTGACAAAATCGGCTTCCTTGTCCTGTGGCCAGCTCTAGCAATTACACAGCTAAGTGATCATCTGTGACCGGGCCTGGACAAATTAGCTGTATGCTTTGGCACATCATTGCTTATCCTGGAGATCCAGAGGATGATGTTAGTCACAAAGCCCTTACACATCGGCTGCAGAGACAAGGTGCAGGAGAGGTGGAGAGGTGGACATCCAGGTGCCACAGCCTGGTATTGACATTCCACGTGCAAACATTTTTGATAACCCATCCACGGTGTGAGATGGTGCCTCACTGGGCTGAGTGGTGCTGGGTGTCCTGCTGGCAGCACAGGGGATCCATGGGGCTAAAGAGAAATTAAATTCTCCCCCCAATTTACAGGCTGAAGAGGAGGATGAGTGGATCCCGATGGAGCTGGAGCAGCTGCAGCCAGTGGGGTTCCCTGCCCCAGACACTCACAGCCATGGCCAGGGAAGAGTTGCCTGGTGGTCACGGAGCTCCCACCCCCCTGCCTTGCAGGAAGGGTCGAGCAGAGTGAATGAGCTCATCCTTGCCAGAAGCCACCCTTTGATGTCCAGCCCTTCCCCTGGGGTGCGGGTCACATATGGCCCAAACACAGAGCAAACCCTAAGATGCAACATGAGCAGGGAGTGAAATCCCCTTGCTGCTTCCTCTTGGTAACGCTTTCATGATGACCCTTTTTGTGCAGTGGCGTTTCAGCAATTCCTCTTTTCATGGCCAGGGATGAGGAAGCAGTAAATCCAGGTTCCAGGCAAGCGGCTAACATAGTGTGGAGCCAAAATGGCCCGGTGATGAAATGTCTCAGCACAAGCAATGACCTGACAAGATGCCATCTTCTCTGAAAAAGGGACCACAGACAAGCGGCGTAAGGCACAGTCTGGCTCTGAGGAGGAAGGAAGCATGCAGGGGTCAATGGTGAGAGCAAAATGAGGCAGCACCATAAGCACAACAAGGTGGTGAAAGGGAAACATCAAGAGGATCTAGGAGAAATGACCCTCACCAGCTGGAACAGGATACCAGGGGCCAACAGAGCCTCCTCTGAGTGCCAGGTACTGCCAGGCTCCCCACCCAACTGCTGAGCAAGATTATGTGATAAATGATTGCATTAGTCTGGACAGCTTCTTATTTTCCTCCAATCTGGCCTGTCTGCCCTCTTAGCACGGGGCTTCTGATAGCATTTCTCCCTTCACTGACTTCATTTTTCCTGTTAGGTTGTCAAGCTGTCAGGGGGAAGAAGGGAGAAGCCTGGACAAGGCTGTTACTGTCTGTGCTGTGAGAACATCCTGTGCCTCTGCTCTCCCTGCCCTTACTGGCCCATTCCAGGCAGGTGCCTTCCCACCCTCTGCTCATCTTCCTCGGAGACCTCCCTGGGCACACCCACTTCAGTTCAGGAGATAGTGGCTGCCTCTGACCATGCCAAGGATGCAGTGGGGTTTTGTAGAAATTAAGGTTAGAAGGGGTTGTACAGACACTCTCTGGCTGGAGAGCTATGCATTGATAACAGTTTTGGGGGAAAGGCTCATGGCTGCTGGGTTGGGGTGCACAGATGATGGCTATGAGCCCTTCTGAGTGAAGCAGATGCTCCTGTCCTAGTTGATTGTTGATGGAAGGAACCAAACTGACGGTGGGAACCAAGCCAGGTTTGTTCTGGTATGGCTTGCTTCTTTTCTGTACAGCCTGCTTGACGTTTCTGCTGTGAAGACAAAATGGGGAGGTTGGGGGAAAATTAGTTTTCATTAGAGTCTGCTGTGTAGTGCTCAGCTTAGCATCCAGGCAGCCATCCCTCCTGACACAGAGTAGCACCATGGAGTGGATGTGGTGGCTCCAGGGTCCTCTGGTCCAGACCAAGGACACAGTTAGGATGAAACAGCCCCGTCAGCTGGCATATCTCCAGTTCCTCCTAAGGTTTAGGTGGGATGCTGGAGGAGGAGGTGAGTGAGCTTAAGGTTTGGCCTGATTTAGGAGAGAAGCACAGAACCAGAGCTGAGCACTTGAATGTCTCCTGGGTCCTTCAGGCTACAAAGGTGATGGTCCAGACAATATTTTAGCTTATGCTGCACCCGCACATGCAGGGTTTTGAAAAACCCAAGTCTTGAACTTGATTTCAAGAGAGAATAAAGTGCCTCCACAGCAGCATTGTCAGTCAATACATGCTTCCTAAACACCAACGTCTTCAAGTATCCCCCAGGTGGAAATCACAACAGCATGTAAATAGGAGTCTTCCCTCTTAATCCCAACCCTGTGAGAGCTGTTCAGCAGCTCCCCTGCACTCTGTAGCCCCATTTCTCTTTTTGCTAAAATGGCATGATAATAATATTTGCACTTTCCACACATGCCCAACACAGGTGACATGCTGTGAAATCCTTGGGTGGAAGATGTCCCATGGCTCCGATCCTCTCACTTGAGCGAGAGCAGCGCTGGCAGCAGTGGTGCTGGTACCTGCAGCATTTTTAGGATGTTTCCCTTCTTTCAAGCACTTTGCAAACATAATTCTTCTAACTCCCTGTAAGGGAGCTGTGGAAGCCTAATTATTCCTAGCAACAGAGCATCCCTCTTTTTCATTTAGCACAGAGCAAGGAGGGACTTTCATGTCTTGTTCACCCTCTGCACCCCTAAATAACATTCCATCACGTTGATACAAGGGTTAACAGCCATTTTTAATCACATTAAAGAGGCAGTTTAATTCCAAGGAGGCCCATTCCCTGGATTCGCTCCCCTCCACTGCATTACAATGAGCAGATCAAACAGTACCAGTTTTGACGTGGAGATCTATCCGGGCTAAGGGGAGCACATCCACTGGCTGGGAGCTTGGTGGAGACCATGGCCTGCATCCTGCTCCACCAGTGGAAATCTTTTCAAACATGGTTAAGGAAGGGCTGAATTAGGGTACCGGGTACCAGGGAGCAGGGGATGGCTGCAGGCAGGGCAGCACAGCCAGGTGATGGGAGAGTCAGGTCACCTGGGACATTATCACTTTGCTGCTGCTCTGTGGAAAGTGCCAAGCTCAAGAAACGTTAGGGATTTTGGCTTTTCAACACCAAGGAGAAAGCCACCTTCCCAGTATGGGGTGGGATCCACTGTTGGGAAGGGTAACAACTCCATGTGCCCATGTTTCAGGATTATTTATGGTCTAGACAAGAGGCCAGCATGTAGAAGTTAACAAAAAATGCTGATTTTCTCTTCAAATACCTCCCCTGCACCCCCTCATTAGACAGCCTGTTTAGCTATTTACCTCCTAGATGGGTTTCTTTATTGAACTTGTCAATATTTGCTTTTGCACCCTTTGAAGGATCTGCAGAATTTCCACACACCTCATCTCTCTAGATTCGACAGATGAAATATAATTCAGGAGGAGAAAAATCTTAGCTGGAGTGAGGGGTCAGCTCAGAAGGAAGACACAGAGACATGGAAGATGTCTGGGTGATCAATTGCTGGACATGGGCTTCCTGAGGAGCTGGTGGTTTGGCGAGGCTCTGGCAGGAGATGGAGAGGCAGTTGTAGGGTGCCCTGCTCCTGACACAAAGAGATAGGACCCCCAAGAAGGAGCTTATAAATCCTGATGCAACCACGAGAAGGTGCAGATCGAGAAGGCTGCAAAGCCTCCCAGCTTCTCTGAACTGAATTTCTGCCCCTTCGCTCTCCTAGCTGTCCCCACCACCTTGCTCTGACCACACCGTTCCCTGTGTTGCCCCTTTGGGGACAGCTTTCGGGGTCTGGATGGATTTGGAGCCCATAGAAAGCACCAGGCTGGTGGCTGAGGAGGTTGGAACATCATGAAGGGGTCCCCCAATTCCCTGCTGAGGGGTTCCCACTCAGGTTTGCTGCTGGGAGGGGAGAGGACCCCTCTGCAGAGACAAGATCTCATCGTGCCTGGTGTACGGTTATTTTCAGATAATTAATCTCCCAGAAGAAAGAGATATCAGTCACTGCAGGCACTGACGAGGTGTCAGCCTGCTGTTCACTGACAGTAATTGCTTTTTCTCTCCCCCTCGCTGGAGGGAAACTGAGGCTCCCCTGTTACTGCCAGCCCCTGCCCCAAACAGTCCCTTCTGTCTCTGGACCAGCATGGCAGGACCAGGGCTGGGCTTGGAGGAGGATAGCAGGAGATGCTTCCCATCCTCCTTCTCTCCCTCCTGGTAAAGCTGGGCTGCCTTTCCATGAGACATGCTCCCCTCCCTTGCTGCAGTTCTGGGACATGCCCTGCCCAGCCCCTGTAGAGACACAGCCCTGAAGGGACCCTTGTGGGTCCAGCTCTGCTACTGAGGAACTGCATCAGCCCCTAATCCATATCAGCCTCTTCTCTTAATTCTTTCAGGCACAAAATGTCCAGTGCTTTCCCCAGTTTTGTCTCCTTTTCTGGATGAAGAAAGGCAGGGACACGGTGGAGGAGGGACCCCGGGACTGGGGTCCCTGGTCTGCAGGGGCCATGCTGGGCCAGAGGAACCAGCAGATTTAGTAAGGACACAACTAGTTCTCTGCAGTGATAATTTCTTCTCCTGAGATTGCCAGCTCAAGGGCTGGTGGTTCCCCTTGTCCATCCATGTTGCCTCCATCCTTCTTCCAGCAATTTCTGCATCCTGGAGACCCACAAGACTCAGCATCACTGTGAATCCACCCCAAAGGATTTCAAACAGGGGTGCATCCCACCTAGACACTTTCCCACCACATGCCCTCAGAGTCTCTCCAGGATCCCATGGAGTCTGAGTTTAAGGACAAAGAAGCTATCAGTAATGAAAAAAAAAAAAATCATTCATATCTGTTTTCTTTAAATGCTCGGTCAGAAGGAGCATCCAGCTGTCCCACGGAGAACGGCTGATCTTAATTTATGACAGGGGCACAGGGCCCACTGGACCATGTAAGTATCAATTTTCCAGAGTGGACAGATTTTGTGTAATTATAGTCCATGCCAGGGTTTATGGCCATGAAGAATCTCTCCGACTGACACTAAAATGCTTATGAAGTTGTTTTGAACTTTTTTCCAGAAGAAAGGGATCCACTGTGGAACATCCAGCCCTCCCAGACCCTCTTTTTGCCCCTCCAAATACCAGATCACCCCATGCTCAGGGCTAAGCCTTGTGGAAAGAGTAATCAAGCAGTAAAGGGCTATAAAAGCCAGAGAAGTAGCGTAGGACTTTGTCTCCCTTCTCCAAAACTGTGTGCAAAAAGCTAGGAATTGGGCTGAGGCTCTTGACAGCTCTAAGAGAAGACTGGAGCTGAGAGGGTGCTTTGGGTTGGGCCATACCTATCAAGCCTTGAATATAAGGAGATTACAAAACATCGCCAGGATCCTGGATTGGATGGAGATGGACCCTAAGATCTCCTCTGTTATTTCTCCTATCTCCTCAGCACCAATATTTTGCCAGGACTAACTCAAAATGCAACCAGGCAAGTGCAAGTACAGGTTTGCTCCATGAGACACGGTGGAGGAGATGCAGGTCCTCACACTGGTTGCTGTTGGGGAGTTGACCTCGAGTCCACTGGCATAAACTGAGTCAACCTCCATTGAGTCTGGTGCAAGCAGCGTGAAGAAGGTCAGAGCCATCTCCAGGAACTCAAAGCTATTCCAATGCTTTGGTACTGAACCTGGCTAAATGGTCTCCCCTTAGGGCACAGCTCTCTCTTCACAGAAGTCCTCATCTTTCATAAAAAGAACTCTGTGAATTACAAGGAACAAGCCACATGAGACACCAGGTGGTCTCCTGAGAAATGTTTAGACTAAATCTAGGTTCTCCAGTGAGTCAGTAGCAAAGTAGGGGAAAAAAAACTTTTTAGAAAAAAAGTGAGATGTTCTGAGACAAGGAGAAAATCCCTTAGAGCAGACATTTAATAGTATGGTCATAAAACAGTGGAATAAAAAAAGGACATGGAATAACAAGATTGCTGCAATCGTTTCTAATTTCTGAATCACTGCCTCTTCTGGGGCCCATACTCATGCACTGGGGGAGTCCACCTGAGCCCACCTCACCTGGGTGACCAGCCAGATACATCCATGCTGCTATCTCCTTCCTCAGTCCTCCTCCAAACACACTCCAGAGCATCCCACCCACAAATAGTGGGACTTCTCCAAGCCCAGGATGTCTCAATAAGGAGACGCTGGTCAGTGGAGAAGCAATGGTTTCAGATGGCTCACTTGTGCCATTCTCAAATAGCTACCTCCATGTAGACACTCTTTGTGGGAGAAGAGAGATTTCCCGTCCAGAATAATTACTCTGCTTGGAAGCACACTAATTAGCCTGGAACAAAGTGGCTCGAGTGTCCGCATGGGGAACTATTGTGGAATAGCTTATTCTGTCAGAGCTATTCTGGGCAATTTCCTCTCACAAACAGGCCATGAGATTTAATTTTCCTTCTTCCTACAAACAGATGAAAGGTCTGTGCTTACCAACCCCAAATCGTCCCAGACTTCCCTGCCAGGAGCAAGTGATGAGTGCAAATTGTCTTGAATTCTTCTCTATTTGGGACTCTCTAAATTCTTCCTCTTTTTAGAGGGGAGACATAAATCGGGAAGATTTACACCACCAGGACTCTGGACCCATTCCAAAGGTCGAGGTCTAATCCAGCATATATTAACCCGAACAATGGCAAGTGAGGACAGTGTTCTGAGCATCCCATGAACACGCCAAGGACTTATGCAATACATGTTTACCAGACAAAGGAAAAGACAGAGAGGAAAAAAAAACCACATCAAGTGTCTCTGTAAACAGAAGTACCCTCTCAGATTGCAGTTCTTCAAGAAATGCATTATGTGTTTCATTAGCCTGTAATTAAATTCACCTTTCCCCAGCATGCGAGATGGCAGTGAAAAAGGGGAGGAAGACACTGGGGCAGGAGAGAAGAAAAGCCCAGGGTGCTCATGTGGTTGGAAGGTGAGAGGACACTGGGGGCTGTTACATGGAGCCTTTATCACACAAGTGCCTCAGTGATGGGCAAACTGGTGAACATCAAGGTATGCCTACCTCTAGCACAAATGTAGCCTTCTCACCTGGCTCTTTTGGCATCTTCTTGGCCTGATTCATTTCTTCATCTCCCTCCTCCCAGAGCAGGTCCCGTGGATACTGGAGAGGGAGAGCAGACCAGAAACACAACAGCAGAGCAGAAACACAACAGCAGAGCAGAAACACAAGAGCAGCTTCACAGCAAAGCAAGAGAGATGTGGGAAGGACCAAGAGCAGCTGCTCTGGATGACAAAGAAGAGGGTGGCTTCAGCTGTGGGTCCAAAAAGTCTAAGAAGGAGTGCTGACAGCCTGGGATGGCTGGGAACACCTGGGACATGGTGCATCAGGCAGGGCATGGCAGGGACAGCGGGGCACAGCCAGGGAACCAAGGGGCTTTGGAGAGCAGACCACAAACCATCCACTTTCCACTTGGTGGAAAAAAACCACCACCACTTTGGTTTCACTTGTATCTGATCTTCTCAACATCTGTCCCATTTTATGACAGCTCCCTTATTTAAAAATAAATCCCTGAAAAAATAAAAAAAAAAAAGAAGAAGAAAAAAAAACAACTGCAATTTGTTCCTCCAAGCTGGGCTGCCTTTCTGGCCCTGATTTTATCAGAGTGGAGACAGGCTGTCCTTGCAGAATGATTTTACCATCTTGAAAATGATTACAGAGCTGCACAATGCCTTCAGCTCACCGTGTAACGATATTTTTATATGCTGTCTTGTTAGATCGCCGCCCGGGTTGAGGATGTTTTCAAACATTGTCTCTTCATGGTCGGCACACTGCAGTACCAGGAATAGAGTGACGAATTGGAGGGAGTTCAGAGGGCAGCAGCAATAATCAGAAATCTGATTTACAAGGAAATGTTAAGAAAGCTGAATCCATTTTGCTTGGCTAAAGCAGAGAACTGAGCATCCACCCACAAAGATCTGGAGGGCAAGAGGCAGGCACTGGGGAAGGTGGTACCTGGTGTTGAAGTAGAGGAAAAATTAATAAACAAAAAAGCACAGGTGCTTTCTCTGAAATATTTTGGTTTTAGCAGATCTGGTGCAGATTGGTGGAAGGATTGCTGCTGGAGAGACCCGAAAACCCAACTGGAAACATTAGGAAAAAAGGACCCCCTGAGGAATAGTTCTGCTTAGGCTGAGATGTAGATTACAAGACTTGCTGGGTCTGCTTCTCCTCCAGCCCCCTGCTTCCTAAACCACCAGGAGTGCCAGCCAGCCATTAGTGACTTGAGCTGCTGCCGAACCTGTGCTCAGAAGGTGACAGGCTCCAGAGCTCACTGTCACCCCTGGGAGCCACCAGAGCCCCCTGTGCCCCAGCCATGGCTGGGTCACACCTCATGCCTGAATGAACTGACATTATCTCTGCAAATAGAGTTCATGGTGTGTTGTATACTTGGGGTTTTTTCCCCTTTATAAACACATGTGCTATAGCATGGCTGCACTCCGTGAACCGAGGGTGTGAGCAGCCTGTGATTAGAGGAGAACGAAATGCTGATTATGGGTTAATTAGCTAGGCTAATAAACTGCCTGTAGCTTCGTGTTGGAGAGAAACTGTGTTTCATCGCACAGAAAACATGGAGGGGAAAAGTGTTTTTCTTAGAAGGGTTGAAACTCAGCCCCTGGGAAGGAGGGAGGGAGGGAAAGGGATGCTCTGCATGGATGCAGAGGGACACTGGCAGATGACAGCAGATGGAGGGTCTGAGTTCATCCCTTCTCCTGCCCTATGGCCAGACTGGAAGAGCAAACTGGGGCTGCTGGAGGGTCTGGGGAAGCCACTAGGGGAAGAAAGCCAAAATCACACCAATGAGAATCATTATCTCTAGACATGGTCCCCAGCCATGGCCAAAGGTGGGCTGGGACCTGTCAAGGAGAGCATGTCAATGAGACAGGGCTCAGGAGCCAGGGAGAGGGGCAGGAGCTGGGGGCAGAGCACTTCTGGCACTGGAGAAATGAAATCAAACTTAGTCAGGGCAACAATGTATGTGAGAGAGCACAGGGAAGGGACAATCCTGCCCGGAGGAAGGGTTACCTGATCAGTGCTTACACAAAACAGTGGTTTCCATTGCTCACTTCTCTCTGAAACAGATGTTTAGAGGTTTATCTGAAGTGGCTTTTCTTTATCTATTCAGTGGAGGAGATGGAAACCCTGGCACCAGCCCTCGCCTTCCTGGTGACATTGCTGCTCCTGGATCTTCCCATGACAACCAGGTGCCCTGGAAAAAGCCATGCTGGCTTCCCCAGGCTCTTCCCACAGACTTAGCACCCAACCCAGCCTGGCACCTCTTCTTGCTCAGCATCTTGGTCCACAGTTCAGCTGCGGGCAATGCCCCTTTCCTCCTTCATCCAGTCATGATGGGAGTGTACGTGCAAGGCTCTGGTGTAAAACTAAATCCTCTCCCATTATTTTCCAGTGTATTAGTAATGATGCTTAATAACTTCTGCTTAATAGCCTCCATATTTGTGTGGGAATCTGTGACACACGGAGGACTGGACACGCTTCCTCAGCACATGCAGAGACATATGTTGTGCAGCTTGCAAAAAAAAAACAAAAAAAGAAGAGGGACAAATAAACAGCACTCTGGGTAAAAAATCATGCAAATTTTAATAGAATTTCATGTTGCTGATAAAAATGGTGCTGACAGCTCTGGAGATCAGGGTCTTCTTGTTCTACAGTGGATATAAGCAGAAGATGCTCATGGCTATGACCAAATCCTGTCTTGGAGGGTTTGAGAAGGCTTCTCAGTGTGCATTGCATCCACATCCCTCAGTCACTGTAGGTACCAAGAAGAGGCCAGGGTTACCTGAGGATGCTCAGCTCTCCAGGGCTGTGACTCAGCCATGCCCAAGTCACACCTGTGGTTTGCTCCACTTATAGTCAAAAACTCTAATGATGAGGGCAGCCAAAGCACATCCCTGAAGGGACAGCCTAAACATACCACGTGAGTCTAAGGAGCCCATTAACAAGCTGGGTGGCCACCAAATAATGTCCTGTGTTTAAGATCACACAGAGGGGAAGGGAGTCCGGGGACAGCCCCAGAGAATTTTCTGTCTACAGGGATGAAAAACCTCAGTGTCTCCCAAGGCGAGAGGTTGTGGGTCACTGGCAGGGGATGTCTCTGTCCTCTGGGTGAGGAAGGGGTCTCCTGCAGGGATCTCAGGTGGAAGCAGCGCAAGGCAAAGCTGCTGGAAAGGTCCCCGCACAACTCCCTGAGCTCTCCCTCATTGGCAGCCTTGTTCCTCTCAGCTGGATTTCCAGCATGGGTTATATTTCTGGCTCTGCTCACCAAGTAATTAAAACTACTCATTTAAAAAGTAGCAAAAACAAACAAACTAGAAATCAGTCAAACCTCATCAGTCAAGACTGCTCTGAAGCAACCAGCAGCTACAACCATGGAAAGGTTTGATTACCAGCCCATCACCCTAGGTTTGGTGTGAGGGAAAATCATCTTCCCCATGTAGAAGAGGCTGCTATTACAATTTTTTGCAGTCAAAAACCCCTCCTGGGCAGAGCTGTATAAATGACAGAGCACCTTTCCTTGTTGTGAGGAAGGAGACTCGACCCAAGGTGACTCCCAGGGTCTGGAGGAAGGACACCCCTCCAATCCACTCTGCCATTGTCACCCAGACCTAATGGTCCCAGGGAGAATTTTGTCACCTAAACGCCACACGTGGGGTTTCAACAACTTAAATCCTGTACCATAAGTAGGTGAGGTTAGAAATAGTGGTGATGGAAATGGTGGTGGTGGAGAGACAGGTTCAGACACGGTGATGCGAAGGTCTTCCCACAAAATCTTTCTATTTGGGCATTTACCTGAGCTGCATTCTCTGCCACACAAAGCCATTGCTTAAAGCAGTGCATGCAGCAAGGCAATTGCCTTTTTATTTTGCTGGTTATTATTCCTCACTGGAAAATGGGGGTAAGGAAAGCTATCGCTCTGGATTTTTTATCAAGTTTCAGCCACTCTGCCTGACGTTCAATAAAAGAAAACCTATCTCTGTTAGAGATGAGTAGCCCTTAAAAGAGCAGCCATTGCCTGGAAAGTAACCTTTAAGAACCCAGCTGTCTCTTAAGTTAGTGCAGGTAGAGGATGGAGATGCAGTTACAATCACTTCTGTATGTTTGAAAAATGCAACTATTTCTCTTAACATTCAGCAGCCAGACACACACACTTTGATTGGTTTTGTTGATGCCGTTGTTTTCAGTTTTCCTGCAATCACTATCTGTCACCTTCCCCCTGCCCAGCTCAGCTGCCTGAGTCCCCACGCAGGCAGGAGGAGGGAAGCAGAGTCAGCCTGCGCTTTGGGGACCAGCATCGTGTTCCCTTCCCACCACTGATGCTTGGAGTGGGAAACACCTAAACCTTCAGCAGCTCCTTCAGCAGAGTGCAGAAGGAGCCAGCAGGCCCCCAGCAAGGGTCAGGGCAGCAAAGGGGGAGTGTTAGAAAGGCTGGTATGGCACCCCAAGCCTGGTGTGCAGGTCCTGACCATCATGACAGCTCATGCTGGGACATTCATGCACCTGATGTGGCTTCGCTGCACATCTCTGGGTGTGACTGTGGCAGTCAGGAGTGGCCCTGAGGTGACAAACCATCCCCTGGTGCAACACATGCCACTGGGCAGGCAATCCCATCCCACCTAGAGATTGGGATCTCTGTGTGCCTGCACCTGCAGATGCATCACGCACTTCTAGACCTTGCCATGACCATGAGCTCTCCCACTGCAACCACCCCAGCAAGGCAACTTTGCAGTCAAGCTGCTCACATGGGCAGGGTTTACCTAAGGCTTTATGGCAGAGCCATGTTAGAACCTTTGGAGGCCTTTGGTTTGGCAGCCTGAGATGCCCCCAACCTCGCCTAACAAAGCCCAAACCTTTTGCAACAGATGGTCCCTGCAGTGTCATCCTCCTTCAGGGACCACCACCAGGTTCAGGATATGGGCCTGCAGGATGGCCAAACAAGAAGGACACACATGGATCACCCACTGCCTCCCTCCACGTGTGTCCATCCCCTTACTCTCCGAGCTGTATCAGCAGAGAAGAAACCCCCGTGGCTTTGCTGGGTCTATGGAGAGGGGTGGCAGAGCCCAGACAGCAAATACACACACACCAGAGGAAACCTGAGCCCCGACCACGCGACTTGTGCCACGGTTGCATCCCACGTTAGGAGGTTCAGGATTTAGGGTACCCCTGGCACCTCCTGCATAAGTGACAAGCAGCTGTCAGCAGCTTACGGGGGTCTCCGGCTGCCTGCAAATTTCCGCATTAAAGCTGTAAGCTCTCATGCCTCACTTGGGACCAGTAAAACAGGATAGGGTAGAGGCTGTCGTGATAAATGGGGCATAAATCACACCTCCCCCTCCTCCTTCCCCTTCCTTGGGGGGAGGTGGTGCTGCCAGAGCCTCTGCGAGCCCTGTTTCAACATGCTCAGACAGGTCCTCTTCTGCCTGTGCAGTCAATTAGAACTTCATCAGAAATCAATTTGCGAGGCCCAGCTGAGATGTACCTATAGATCAGGCAATGCCAAGTGATTATTACACTAATGGAATATTCCATTGATTAATTGAATATTTAAGTCCTGAAATGTAAGCCCCACTGTCTTATCTGCGGCTTGTTACGGAGCTGAGCAGCAGAGACGGGGCAGCAGAGGGAGAAGCTGGAATTCAGTCTGTCTCTTCTGGGGTGAAAGGCCTGTTTCTGGTCCTGGTCACACTTTTACCTCTTTGGAAGACTCCTCAGCCATCCTGAGACACTCCTCTTTTCTGTAGCAACAAAAAAACACCCTACCTTTTCTAATAGGGTGAGCTTGGACACTTGTTCTGGCTGGGATGCTATGCAGAAACTGGGCATCCTGAGTGACAGGTGAGAATGTCCATGTGAAATAACAAGTGAACCTACAAAAGGCACAGGCAATAGCTAACAAAGTGGAGAAAATGCCATTGGGTCCATTGCCTGGACTCCTTCCCAGGGCTTGGATGGCCCAGCCCCGTCCCAGGGACAGCACTGCTTCTGCTCCCCGAGACCTGGAAGGAAATCCTCATGATTTATTTTCTTTTTTACACATGAGCAGATGTCAGAACAGCAGACCATAGCCAGCAGGTCAGGAGGGCCATCCGAGCATTTTCTGAGCTGCTCTACCCACAGCCCGAGTGATTCTCCAAACCGCTAAAGCCCCAGGTGTCCAGAGGGCAAAGGTTGCCAGATGCCTCCTGCGTTGGGCTTCCAGATTCACCAGATGGAGAGGGCCAGGTTACTTGTTCAGTGAAACACCTGGTTAAGCGCTTTCTTGGACGAAGTCCATAATGACCAAGAGAGAGAGAAAAAAGAGAGATGGGGGGAAAGAGAGGGATGGGAGCAGTAAGTGGAAGAGAGGTGGGCTGCAGCTGGAGTAATCATCACCAGAGGGCCCAGTGGTAGGTTAAGAAATAATATCCCCAAATGGTATTATGTGATTAACTCAGGCCAGAGACATTAACTAGATGAGCAAGAGAGAGGACTCCAGTCCTCTGCACAGAGCTCCTGCTTCCACACCAGACAGTGAGGTCTCCTTCCCTGATTTGAAGAACAACTGCCCATGCCCAAACCCTGGGAACTGGCTGCTGGAACAAGGCACCATTCAACCCAGAAATGTGACCTCCATGGCAGATGTTCAAAGGACTGGAGAGCCATTTGCTTTCCTCCCGGAGAGGCTACAAGCATCCCTTCAAAGGCTTTTTCCAAGGAGGTTGTAGAGGCTACAACAGTGGTCACTAATTTCAGAAAAATCATTGCAAGAGTGAAACTGGATCCTTGTTCCCACCTGCTGCCTATCTGCAAGGCCTAAAGCAATGGCTGTCATACAACCATAGATGGCAAGATGCACGTAGGCTCCTCGTTGTTCCCATCTTCCCTTCTCCCTGTGTGCAGCGTCTGCCCTTCTTCCTGCCTGAGGTATTGGAAAGGACCCTGGGGCCAGCAAGGCTAAAGGGAGCACACGGAGAACAAGCACTATGCCTGCACCTCAACTTCACACCCATCTCTGCACACCCTGGTCATCACTGAGGACTCCTGGTCTCCACTATTGCCCCTAAGGTCTACTGGGGTCTTTGACTTGAGCTCTGGCATTAGAAGCTGCTTAGCTGCTGTCATGGGAAGCAGCATTTTTTTCTCCTCTTTGTGTATGTTTTTCTGAACAGGAAGGTGAAAGTAAATGAAGAGGAAAAACAAGTATTGATGGAACAACTAGAAGGGAGAAGAGAGCTTTTTGTCTCACTGAGAGACCTGACCTTTCAGTGATCGCTTCAAGAAACCTCAAGCAAATGTGCGTTGCTTGCATTTGCTGCAGGTGAAGCACTGGGAGTTTTCAAATCTCCTCTCAGAAGGTAACATCTAGATGTTTATTAACTTGCAGGCTCTGGGTGACTTGGAGACCTGAGGAGCCTAGAAACCCCCAGCTGGTGAGATCAGGCTCTGAAAAGATGCCTGAAGTCATAGCCCTTAGCCTTTTCTCAAGCAGCAGATCCCTATGAAACCCAGCATCTCTCCTGCTCAGCAGACCCTTTTGCCCTCATGCATGGATCTGCTAACAAGGCTGCAGTGGGACATGGTTCTGCTGTGGCCTCATGAACTACTGATGGCCTTCAAACCACACTTTAGTTGCAAAACACAATAGACTCATAAAAACAACACAGAAAGATGAGCCAGAAATGAAACACATTCCACTGGGTTTGGGTTTGTGTTTGCAAAAGAGAAGAGAAAAATTCATCTGCACTGGTGTAAAACCATACAGCTCCTCCACTCCCATAGCAATGAGGAGCAAAACGTCCAGGCTGCCTTCCTGGCAGGAGAGGGTTGGTGGTCCCAGACATACTGCAGACAGCAAACACCAAGGAGGAACCAGAGATCGGGCAGTGAATGGGGTTGTGCTGTTGGTCAGAGAGAAATGAGGCACAGAATGATGGAGAACCCATCCTACCCATCTGGCCTTGACTTCCCTTGGCCTCTCCTCGGCCAGAGGGATGCAGGAGACCCACAGCAAAGATATTACAGCATCAGGGTCCAGACACACGGTGAGGGAGGGATGCAGTCTGTCCAGACATGGGCCTCCATCTCCCACTGGAGCAGGAATCCCTTTGGCCGGCCCTGAAACACGGTCCTTGGGGAGGAGGGTGGCCAGAGCACCTGGAGAGGGCAACACAGGAGATTGGCAGTGCAGGGCACCACAGCTGGTTCACACAGCGGTGGCTGCTGACATGGGGAGAAAAGATAACATGGCTTGAGCAGGGCTTGCTGTCCCCTGGGCAGGGCACAGAGGTCAAATGCTGTCCCCGTGGCCCCTACCTCCCCTGCAGCTTCCTGCCACCGGGCTGCTACAGCCCCTGAATGCTCATAAACACATGCACCATCTTCCTTCCCCTCTGCAAAGAGTGCAAACATCATTGATTTTAGAAGAAGGATCTGCAGGCCTCCCGGCAGAGGTGTTTTGCACAAAGGCAGAAAGCCTGGGGTGGTTTTTCCATCCCAGCAACCCTGCAAGTGGAGCAGCAGGGCACAGCTCCCTTCTCTGCCCTCCCCGGGCTGCTCAACCTCCCCAAGGATGGATCCTCAAGCTGCAAGGAGCCAACTTCCCCGGGGTCACACAAGCCCCCTCCATCCCAGCCATGCTAGATGAGACAAGGCAGGGGGAGAGGAGGCAGAGACTCAGTTCTGGGCACTGCAGCCCCACAGCAGAGGCCCAGAGACCCTCCTTGTGCCCAGGGGAACTCAGCTTCAAAGCGAGAAGACGGGGAGAAAAAATGGAGGTATCAAAACCATGGCATGAATCTCAAGGAAATTTCAGACTGATAAATATTTCAGACTGACAACTATTCCTGTCCCTGAAAGTTCATTCATCAAACTCTCAGCAAGGCTTCCACGTCCCAGGACCATAAATACTAAGACCTATTTTAGCAACTGTTTTCAGTGTGGCCAATACCAAAAGTACGGAAACCTGCTACAGATCAACCTATATCCTTGCGTAGTGTGATTTATTGCACCTATAAAGGCTATATTCAAATAGACTTCTGCTGTAATTACAGCCCATGGCTGTGCAGGATCCATTTGTGAGCTGATTGCACCTTGTTTGGATACAGCTCCACACAATGAGGACGATTTAGAAACAATGACAGGCATTAGTACTGCAGCGATATAAAGCAGCCTCGGTCTTACAAGCAGGGAGAGTTTTACTGTCTGTCTATGAAGGGAAACTTTGATCCACAACCAATCCCACGAATAAATTTCATCCCCAGATCCTTACACCAGCCCCAGACTACGACATCCCAGCACTGAACACCCGCTGGGCTTCTCAGCTCCCACCTCCAAGCACCATCTTGGCTACAAGCTCTTTAAGCAGAGCTCCTTTGCCTACCAGGCGCTCTTAAGCACATTTCATTCATGAATTAAGTCCCTGACAGCCCATATCTCTATGATCAATATGTTTGTTTATTAGCAGCAGCTGCTGTGTTTTAGCAAAACTGGAGGGCTCCAGCAGGAGCAGCGTGCTCTAACCGCAGAGCACGGCTCGGGACGGGGAGGAGAAGGACCTCCTGCTGGCAAATGGGAGCTGGGCTGGATAAGATTTCACGTTAATGACCCCTTAATTGAAATCACTGCTCGGGACAGATTGCTCAGCTTGGGGATATCTGCACTGATGGCTCCTGGTTTGGCCACTCCTGAGATGAGTCCATTAACTCAGTAGCGGTGAACAAAAGCAAGCGAGAGGAAAAGCGAGGGGTCTCCATCCCCAGCAGAGCTGATCTGCACATCTAAGGGAGCCCAAGTCAGCAGCTGCTGTAAATGGAGACCCAGACAAATGGAGGAGAGGGTGTGCAGCTTGTTGGAACTTATGCTTCTGCTTCACAGTGTCTGCTGACCCAGGCTGGATGTAGCCCCCGCTGTCTCATTCTCTGGGCAGGGTTGTCCCCATATTGCTGGTCTTGTGTAGCCAGGAAGGGGTCTCAGGACATCTGGGCTTCCTGCACAGCTCATGGTGTGACCTTAACCTCCGCTTTGCATTCGCCCACCTTCCTCTCTCTCAGTCTCACTGTGTGGATGTTGCAAGGTGGTAATATCTGTCTACCATAACACATGCTAGGCAGGAAGATGGACACAGCAGGAAGAACAGGAGCTGGAGAGAAGGAAAAACCCTCTGTGTGGGTCTGTGCCCTGTAAAACTGGAGACTCTTCCCTACCAGGCAGGCTTCAGGTGAAGGGCAGAACACGGCTTTCCTTCCAGCAGAGGCTGGGGAGCTGTGACATGAAACTCAGGATTGCCACAAGGTCCTTGGGAGCTGCAGAGATGCTCCAAGGTACGGCTCCTGCTCTGTGCATCCGCCTCATTCCCAGTCAAGAGGGAACCTCCCCATCCCTGGGGACCCTTTGTATCACAAGGTTTATTATGAGACATAGAGTGCTAATGAAACCTGGCTCGTTAGACGTAGGCAGCTCTTTTGGGCCTGTTTTGTAAGTGGAAATGTTGATGTGTGTCTCTTGCAATGCAAAGAGATGTCTGAGTGCACAGAAAGGAGGGTTACGAACCTGCTTTGAATGCATTTATTATTCCCATTAATTACTATGCCTGCTAAAGAGGACCAGCTGTTCTAGGAGGCTGTGGTACCAATTTATCAGGAGAAGATTCCAACAGAAGTCGCAGAGAGTTTTCCTCTGAACTTGGGAGGATGGAAGATGGAAGTTTTTTAATTAGAATTTGTTATTAATGGGAACGTAGCAAATTAAAAATAGTCTCCCTCCCCCCTCCCTATTATACAAACCTCTGATCTCAATTAGAAAGATCAGGGAGTAACTATTGAAAGGGAATTACTGAGATGAAAACTGATTGAAAGACAAAAAAACAAAGGCAGAGGCATCACAGGGAAAGAATGGAGACGGGGAGCGGCAGGACCAGGAAACAATGAGCAGAGGCTGGCGGAGGCTGCCTGCAGCTGCCAGGAGCCAGAGCCACAGCCGAGAGCTGGTGGCTTTCTGCTTTCCCCTGCAGCAAGGACACCCTCCCACTCACAGGGTCTGTCTGTCCAGAACCAGGGCAGCTCATCTCTTTTTGGACTGGGGCTTGAGACGTGCTGCCGGGCATCATTCATACCCCAGCTTTGCAGGCTCAGCAGCGTGGGACCGTAGGGTCTGGCCTATATGGGCATTCCCATGGGAAGGGCAGGTCCCCCTTCTCAGGCTCAGGGCCACCTGGGGTGCTTCTGTGCCAGCCCGCTGGAGGGTGCAGGCTCCTGTCTACTTGTCACTGTACCTACAAAAGTGTCCCATCTCACCTCTCCTCCTTAATTCAATCCTTCTCCCACCTTGCCCCACAATCACTGTATGGCCCCAGCCCAAGGGTCCTCACCGCAAGCTCTGCCCTTGTGCAGCCTATGAACAAGGCTACCCCCAGCTCTCTGGTCTGGTCCTTCCAGTTCCCCAGATCCAGCAGCATTGAGGATACCCTGAAGCTGCTGAGCCCTCAGCAAGAAATGATCAGATTGGTCCCCAGGCCCTCCACCCTGGGAGCTGTAGCCCCACCACCCATACGTGGAGCAGTGGCTGGCTGCAGGATCAGTCCCTGCCACCTCTGGGTGGGCAAGGAGGGGGTAGAACAGCCCAGCATGGTTTGGGGCAGGGGTTTGTGTTTCATTTGGTTTTAGCTAATCTTAGTTACACCAAGTTGGGGAGTTGGCAGTCAGGAGTCAATCCTGGAGCAATGCAAAGGAATGGCTGAGTCTGACCAAACCCAGCTCCTACATCCCACCGTTTGACTTGGTTAATGACTTCTTAATGAGAACCTCATCTGCTCCTTTCTCTGGTCACCTGTGGATCAGAGCCCCTGTCTTCCTTCCAGCAGATAATCCATGCCATATTCTAGGGCAGGCAGGGACCTTAGGCTGAAATTACAGCCTTGCTTACTAATTGCTGCATGTTCTCTCTCCGTAGGTATATCATTGCCAGCAATTAGCGCAAAATCCTTTCCCACTCTTGTTAAGTTCCTGTGCTGCAGTTAAATACTCCCAGATCCCATTTAAATGATTTCAAATGCAATTCATTCTGGCTCGTTAAATAATTCCACAGCAGTGTTTGTCGTCTTCTCTCTCTGTTTTCCAACAGCCACTTTCTCCTAGAAAGAATATGATGACAGGACAGCGGAGCAGGGGAAAGGGGAAGCAAGTTGAAAACTGAGAAATTTGGGGTCTGTCCTCTGTACCTATCTTTTCACTTCCTTTTTTTTTCATTCTTCTCAGGCTGAGACTTCTCCTGATAGCTGGATTTTGAGATCTTCTGACCACAGGGATGTGCCTTGTGCTTCCCACAGCATTTTCCTAAGTCCAGGGCCCTGGATGGGCAGGGTTGAGGGTCAGTGAGACAGCAAGCAGCTGCTCAGGTCCAACTAAGGTTGCCCTGGAGACAATCTGCCTGTTCCACGTGTGTTTCTCCCACTTCCAAACCTTATCCCTCCTTCCCCCATCTTCTCCTTCTTGACTTGCTGTACCAGCCATCTTCTGTCCCCACATCCCCACGCTGCTGGTCCAGTGCTCCACGGCATTGCCCACCTCTCCTAGAAGATGTGATCTTTACCTTGACTCCCACATTAGGTGCTGAGATGGTAGGGGGGCAGGATGGGCTGACCTTGATGCCTGCCCATCATCACCACCCACACGGCATCCCACAGCAATTTGTCTGCCACAAATCACAGGACACAGTCACAGCCAGTCCTGCCCTTTGA
Organism: Aegotheles bennettii; assembly: GCA_013398125.1. Lineage (NCBI taxonomy): Eukaryota > Metazoa > Chordata > Aves > Caprimulgiformes > Aegothelidae > Aegotheles > Aegotheles bennettii. The sequence goes on along the minus strand of VZRW01011345.1, from coordinate 486,837 downwards.
CCAAGGCTGCACCCCCCTCCAAACACAACCCTTGTGTTGTCCTTCCTGATGTGGCCATATTACATCATCTTTTGGTTTCATCTCCTGGTGGTGCTGCCAAGTCTCACGCGTATGCTGAACACTTCCCAACGCTGGATATTTTCCTTAAAGCCCCAGTTCCTGGAGACAAGTGATTCAGCAAGACTCTCAGCTTTCTGTTTATACTGAGGAAAGAAAAAAAAAAAAGAGAGAAGTTCCAGTTCTTTTGGCTAGGGAAAAAATAAATAAAAGCTGTGAGTGTCATTTAAGTGCAACCTACTGTTTCCAGAGCCAGAAGGCAAGTGGAGAAAAAACAGCATTTAATATCCTTGTTTGAATTTGAAGACCAGACTGACGAGCTGGGGTCAGCAGTATGGCATCTGCTGTGTCTCTGCGCTGGAGAGGAGACGAAGGAGCCAGGCTCTGCTCACCATGAGCAGGGACAGTGCAGCAAGGAAGAGCTCCCCGTCTCCATCAGGAATATCCAAACTCCCACTGCAGTTTCAGTAGCTTCTTATTCCCTCCTGCATCCTCATGAACTGCTGCCACTTGGTACATTTGATGGCTCACCCATTTGCACCCAGAGATGTTACCTGAAGTCATCTCCAGATGCAGCTTGATAGGTCGGTGGATTTCCATCTGCAGTTCTTGAGGCCTGGGGGTCCAGCGACGACTTGCAAGGAACCGTGAAAAGGTTTCAAAGAAAAGCAATTTCCTTTCTGCCATTCAGCAGTCCACGGCTGTGTTACTGTTGGAAAATTTGTAGTGGTCCTTGAGTTGACAGAGCTGAAAGCCACTGTGCTAAATGCATCACAGATCCTGTGGGATGGAAGGTGGAAGAACAAGAGAGAGCACTGCCAACAGGAGGGCAGCTGCCAGGCTGCCTGTCAGGGAAGGAGGAGAAGGACATGTGACTGGAGGTTCAAAACACAACTTTGTGTTCATTGCTGCGTGCGTTTGTTTATACCACAATGACTTTCGAGTGAGGAGCATGGACAAACTCCTCAAGCCACTTTGTTTCCAGAGTGGGAGCGGGCGTCATGGAGTGCTCACAGCTAACAGTCCTCCGAGAGGCTTGGAGAAGAAATGTGAGTTTGGTCAGGAGAGAATTACACTGACAGGTGTAAAAGCAAACCAGAAATGTCTCAACAGTGCTCATGCAGTAAAGTTTGTTACTGAAATTCAACTTGGCTAGCCACAAACCTCAGGCTGGGATGCCATCTCATTCCCTGGCAGCCATGGCATTGCAAGGATGGTCCTGAAAAACACTCTCTAAAATAAATGGGGCAATGTAAGGGAACTCTGCTTGAAAAATGTGTGTCCCCATCTGTTAAACAATATTCAGGTGCTCCTGCATTTATGCTTCCTCCAGATTTATGCAACAATGTCTTTCAAAGGCAGATTGTCTATGAGAAGAACAGATGGAGGGAACAATCCTCCCATCCAAGCTTTGCACCAGAACTGAAGAAGTTTGTAATCTGGTTCTTGTTTACAGAGCCAAGGTTTCAAATTAAGCCCCCTCTGGTCTGACTTGCCAGGTAGCTCAGGAACTGGTGGCGGAGCTGAGACACTCCTGAGTTTACTTACCCTTTTCTGTTGTGTCCCCATCAAGGGCTGTTCTGTGAATGCAGCCATGCTGTCAGGGGTGTTTTCTGCATGGGCATCCACTGGGGTCAAGAACATGGGCCAAAGGTAACAGGGCAGCCAAGCTGAAACTTCCTTCTTCCCCATCAACACAGGAGAGAATTGTTTCAGGTGTCTGAGCCAGCTTCATGACAGACTGGTGAGCAAAGTCTCTCCACTGCCCTGGACTTTTCAAAAGCATAAAATTTGCTGCAAAATGGAAAAAATCATTTTGTGGAAGCAAAATCATACTCAGGAATATCGGCACCTTAGCTCCCAGTTTCTCTGTTTTCTCCATCGATGTTCAAAGGAAAACAATATGATGGTTAATTACAAACTGGTTTGAATGCATGAAAGAAACTGTTTCAGAGCCAGAGCCAGCCAGAGGCTGGGAAGCTGTGGATATGACGTGTGCAGAACTGCTTTAAAGGGCAGAAAGTCCCATTGTAATTAAGGTTGATGCAATCGTTGTAACAGACACAAGGTGGAAACATTACCTTGCTTAGCTTCCCACTTATCTCCTCTCTGCCTACTGGGTTTTGCTTTGGACTAGGTGGAAGATGCTGAAATATCAAGGGAGTGCTTTGCATTTCAAAGAAGTTAATGCATAAGTAATGGTGTGATTCATTAGTCATCTATCGATGCACTGGTGTACCAGGGTCCATGGATAAATCAGTGGCTGTTATTGGAAGTCAGTGCTCCCCTACACTCAAACTCTGCTGGCAGGTTGGAGGTGCACAGGAAGGAAGAGACCAGCTGAAATCTGGCAACTCAGCCTTGGTGGGAAATAAAACAGATCCGGAGCTTAGTGCAACAGTTAATACCCAAAACACAGTTGCTTTCCCCTGCTCTAGATGATCTTTTAATCCCTTCACCATCCAGCCCACCATGGGGAAAGCAATCCCAACAACTTGATGATGAACAGGATGAAAGAGAAACACTGAGCTGTAAACCAAGGAGCCTGGATGCAGTACCTGTACAAGGTAAAGTACATATAGGCATGGAGCAAGGCATGCACAGCGTCCCTGTGAACGCAGGAACATATGCAAACACACAGACGTGCACCACACACATATGAAGACAAGTTCCCAGATGAGGTCCAGGCATGTGGCACATGGGCAGCTGTTAAGCAGCAGCTCACAGGGAAGGGATCCTCAGACGGTCCTGGGACCAGCCCCAGGCACAGTGCATTCCTGGGTTGTACACTCATAACTCTCTTCCTAGCAGGAGGTCCCACTTAAGCAAGACCACACTTCTCCAAGCTCACCTGGGGCCGGAGAAGATGTGGAGAATGGCAGTTGACAGCAGAATGTCTGTGGGGCAGGAGAGGGGGGACATTGGCTCAAGTATGTGTGGGAGAGCGAGGAAGAGAGAAAAAGAAAGGATGCAAAAGTCTGAATTAGGCATGCAAACCCAGGGAGGTGTTCAGACAGAGCCACGTGGAGGAGCTGTGGGAAGGTCCCAGGAGCCCAGAATGGCTTGCAGCACCAGTTCACAGTCACCTGCTCATCATCAGAGAGGAACTGGAAAGCCTAGTGTGCTTGTACCTGCTCAGCCAAGGGCAGCCATGCCACTGACACCTCTGACTCCCCTGGCCTCTTCTCTGCCAGCATGGTTGCCAGAAATCACCAGTACCCATGGCCAGAGCTTTACACCTGCTGGCTTGAGCTTCCACCTGCCCTGAAAACAGGACAGCTGCCTGCTCTGTGGTTCAAAGGCCGACTGCTTGCACTTACCAGCCTGGCTGAGGCTAATTTGTAGGGAAGGAGACAGTGCAAGGATGCGTTTGTGGTTACTCTCTCCTTGGACCTGCTGCCCACAGTGCCCTCGGTGGCACTCGGAGGCTGCGGTGGCAGGGCTGGCAGGCAGGGCTGCTCTCCCAGCTCAGTGGCTGCTGCACATCTCCTTGGCCAAGGCTGCTGATGTTGCAATCCCTCTTCAGGACAGCCACCAGGCTGTCTTCTCGAAGGGGAATGTCCCTTTGCTCAACCCTGCTCTGCTCCCCTTGAAGTCCCCCAGAATGTTCTCAGTCCCCCAGAATGTTCTCAGTCCCCCAGCTGTCTTTCTCTGCCCCTGCCCTGGTTTCTCACCCACATCAGTAAGTCAAACCACCCGGGGTGCTTTGCTCTCCCCTCTCCAGTCCATCTCCTCCAGCTTTATCCGCCTGCTCTCACACTCCTTCACACCCAGCTCCTCTTCCCCAAAAAGGGACACGCAGAAACATGTCAGCTCCATCACAGGGAAATGCTCCCTTGGCTCTGCCCCTCTCTCATCCTAATCCCAGCCACATGTCTCCACATAAGTGGCTCCATGTGTGGCCCAGTCTCTTTCCTCCCAGGGGGCTGCAAAGCTCCCGAGGTGGTTTTTCTCCCCCGCAGGAGCCCTGCCAGCATTGGTGCCCCCAGCAGCCTGCTCACAGCCCCCAGGCATGGGGACCACAACCCAACCATGCAATGATTTTGTTGTGCCTCCCCACCTCCAGCCGCGAGGAGCAGGATGGTCAGCAGTGACACCATGGCCAAGCTGATGACTGTCCCTAGAGCTGTGGTCTTGCTCCACATCGTGGCTCTGCTCCTCCTCCTCCTCTGCTCACAACCTTCCTCCTACAGGAACGGGTGACTAATGCTGATGGAACATGCTCCTCTCCAGCGTGCATCATCCCGGCGCGCGTGGGAGTGTGAGGGCGAGCAAGCGAGCGCGCGGGGGAGTGCTCCTCCTGAGCGTGAGACGGGCTGCGGGAGCCTGCGGGAGAGGCTGGGAGCAGGGCACAGCCCCCAGGACCGCAGCCGGGCTCCCTGGCTGGGCACAGCAACAGCTGGGGACACAAAGGGACATCCAGGTGGCACTTTCTAGCAGGACGTTGCTCCCGGAGTCTTGCTTACCCAGGGCAAGTTGGAGCACGGACTTGCAAGAGCTGGAAGCACTGGGCAGACTGGGGAGATCAGGACTCCTGGGTTTCTCTTACAGGAGAAACAGATCAGAAGGTCAGGCAGAATGTCTGAGACCCTTAGAGCAAGTCATTCCCCAGTCCTCTGCCTCAGTTTCCCTCTAGGCAACACTTTATATCACCACAGCCATTATTTTTAAGTGTTCTCCCAGGATGTCATTCTCTTAAGGACATGGTGCAGCTCCAGGAGTTGATACAACACAGCTCATGATGCACCAAGCCACCAGCAGTGACCATGAAGGTTGATGTGTGGCAACAGGATGGCCCAGCGTTCCTTGGTGTCCCTTTGTGGGTTGGTCCATCACCCAAGGAGTGTCAGACCCTCAAGAAAAGGAGCTGCTCTGGGTCAGACTCTTAGGAGACCCTTCTGCCCCCCAGCAGTCCCACCAATCTCCATTTAGCCCTGTTCCCCACACAGGGCACTGGTTGGTGGCTCCTGGGGGACACAAGGTGCTGAAGGATGCAAGATGCCAAGGGAGGCAGCCCCAGGAAGCCAGATCCATGCAAACTCTCAATCCAGTTATAGAGAAGTACATTGCACTGAGGTTTCTTCTTGCCTGCTGTGTCCTGGACAGAATTCGGTGCCCACCTGCAATTTCTCTGTGCATGGGTGCACTAATGAAAGCCTTGGCTATTGTTCCTAAAGGCTGCAGGGCTTCAGCCAGTGTTGCCCTTGCTCTGTAGGAGGACACGGCTGGTGTCCATGGTTGGGATGTTGCTGTGTTCTCAGGCTTTGGCTGCAGGATAAGTCTCAGCATCCTGCCCACCAGGTACAGTAGAACCCCACCTCCAGGGTCTGCTGTCCCACCAGGCCAGTATGTTACACCATTAATGGCAGCCATGAACTGGTTTTGGGACTCATGCTACACCTGCCCACCTTCAATCACCCTGGGGACACAAAGGGACATCCAGGTGGCACTTTCTAGCAGGACATGCCTGTCACCCATGCGTGGCTGGGACAAGAGGAGCGAGGTCCTTTGCTCTGGTCCCCTCTTGTCACCCCCTCATCACCCTGCTGGGGGGAGGCTGTCCCGTAGGAGGCTCTTAAACAAGCTGGTTAACCATGGCTCTGCTTCCCAGGCAGCCGGGCTTGTGTTTTGTGTTTTCCAAGGCCACTTAAGAGCGGAGGAAGGGGCGAGCAGCCGGCTGCCGTGCCGGCATCCCAGCGGGCTCCGGCGCCCCACGCTGCCAACCGCAGCCAGCGAGCCCGGTGTAATGGCCTGAAGAGCGGCGGGGGAAGCCGGAGCAGCCTGCTAATGCGAGAGGAGCAGACAGCACTGCCCGTGGGATACGAGCCTCCTCCTCCTCCCTTCGCCAGAGCCCTGCCCAGAGGGGGAGCCCGGGCAGTCTGGTTTTCCCTGTCCCTCAAGGAGAGCCCTCACCCTGAGACCCTCGGCAGGGCTGGATGGGGAGACAGGATTGGGCTGAGGCCGGGGGAAGCCTCTGCTCCCACCTTGCATCCCCCAGGGGCTGCTCCAACAGGGCTGATCACTCCCCTGCCCTAACCCTGCCAGCTCCATCCAAACCAGGCTGAAGGACACGATGTCCTGGAGCAGCGAGGTGGGTAGCAGGATCCTGATCACACAGCCAGCTGGGAGGCTGGGAGCCAACTAATTAACTGAGGGTCTTAATTACCTGTACACTGGATAGAGCCCATGGGGAAGAGAGTGATGGGCAGGCAGCTGGACCAGCAGGTACAGAACAGGGAAGGTCATCGCTGAAGGTTTGGGTAGCAAGAGTGTCACTGAAATTGCAGCTAACTACTGGTGTTCTGCATGCTGTGTATTCATGCGCAGGTACAAGCCATCACAGGGGACCTTCTGGCACCTTTCCATCTGCAAAGGTCCCCAGACAGACCCTACACGGGGCTGGAAATGCCACCTTGTCCCAGCAGATATTCTGGGTCTTTGAAAACTGGGTGGGGATGAGGGAAAGAGCAGCTCACTGACAAGTAACCTAGGCTGGAGAGGAGAAGCTATTTCTGCTCGTTTAGAAGTGGCAGCTGTTGACAGCTGAGGGCAGGTTGGACCAAGTCCATGTTACCAAGCAGGAGATGGATTCAATGGTC
>VZRW01011345.1:453893-480160 GCA_013398125.1 Aegotheles bennettii | reverse complement strand
CCCCCCCCCCCCTATTTATCAGAAGAGCATTGCCTTCAAAGGAGATGGGGATGGATCTAGGGCACACAGAGCAGAGATGGAGATCCCTCACCCAGGTCCTGCCCAGATCTCACCAGAAACATGCTATGGAACAATAAGGACAGCATCAGCATTGACTTGGAGTATTTCTTGAGAGCTAAAGAATCCCCTCTAAAGCCCCCAGACCTCAAACTCCATCATCAACTCCATGGCCACCAGCAGCAGATTTCACTACCTAGCAGCAGTGGTGTCTTGTCCATTAGCAACAGGATGGAGTCCCAACCAGGAGGTTTCATGGTGGGTCCTGAGCAGTTTTTGGCATGTACTCTTTGGATCAGAAACACAGTCCTCACAGGAACCTCCAGCCATAAAAATGGATGGGAGAGGCAATGAGTACTTCTCAGTCTTTGGCATAAAAGCACTCATGAAGGACAAAGAAGAGCACCTCAGCACAGGTGGCAAGGACAGAGCATCTGCCAGCCCAGCCCCACCTTCCCAGAGTCCTCCAGTACAGACCCTCATACCCCCAGGCTCACCACATGTCCTCTTGGCATGTCCCATCCTCAGCTGCTCCACAACATTCATCCATCACCATCACACCGGGGACACATCTCCCAGTCAGCCCTCATCCAGAAGGACCTCAAAGCTTTCAGCAACTTCTGCACCACAAAGCATTTCCTCAGTTCCCACATGAACACCTCCATTCCAGGAGAGCCCATAAACACCCGGCAGTAGCTTCAGCATGGGGGCAGAAGATGCTGCCTGCCAGTTCAGGCACTAACACCTGGAAGGGGTCTGTTGCAAGCAGAAAACTGGCCAAATCCTGCTTATCAGGTGGGATCTACCAATATCCCTGCTCACAGCACAATGACTGCAGGTTTTTTTATCAGCCGATGATATGAAGCTGAAATGAAGATAAATGAGAGCAGAAAAAAAGAGAAATCCTTCATCAAAACACATTTGAACTCAGCATAAAAAGCAACTCGGCCACAAGGGGTTTGTTTTTTTCTTCTCCCCAAACTTTGGGAACTGGGATGTGGGTGTGAATATCACTTTAAGGATTTATAAAGTGACACATGGCCTCACCTGTCAGCATGCCAAAATCTGAATGTCGGTTTTAATTACACCGAATATTTTACTTTCTTATGCAGAGGCATAATCAATTATCTTATTTAAAGGCATTACGATAATGTGTGTGTAAAATGGAGCCATTCCCTGTATTGCATTAGATTCTCTAATTATAGGAGAATGTTTGGAGCTAAAATGTCAGCCTGTCATCTGGCGGGTGTGTAATTCATGATCTGCATTCGCCGGCGCGGATGGAGCTGACAAAAATTGCATTCATTCCCTTCCACTGCTTTGGCCTCAAATTTGCCTGGTCTGGAGGTGGCAAATCCCACCCCGTGTTGCTGGAGCACAGCGAGTCCGTCCCATCGTGCCCCAGGTGGATGATGCTGCAGGAAGCTGAGTTTGACACAGTGCTTTCTGTTGGTGGGTGTCTCTTAGTTAAACCTTGGCACGCCCAGAGATCAAGTGTGGGAATATATATCAAGCTCTCAGCCAGTGTGGAGCTGTAAGGATGTGGTCATGGGCTCAGCAAACAGCTTCCTCAGGGTCCCACCCTGTGGGAGGAGACCCAGGAGCGAGCAGAGCCGGAGGCAGAAGACAAAACCCACCAGGGACTTTTCAAAACACCCTCATCTGAATTACGAATAATGAAAGCCCTCCAACTCTCAGTTATTATAGCAGAGGGATTAGATAAAAATAGTGCGCTTGTTTCTTGGGAGCATAGTCCTTTCTCTGAGCATTACCCAAGCTAAAACAGCCTGGAGGGCTTCGCTGCCAGTATTTTGCAGGACAGTTCATGGTCACATCCACATCAACACTTCTAGGTGGGCAATCACGCAGGGCAGCAGGAGGAGAGAAGCCCCTTTGACGGGGGGAAGGAGGAGATTTGGTTTTTTGGAAGTTAGGAAATTTTCTCAGTAAATGAGAAATGGTGCAGGGGGGTTGCTGCGATGGCACCGGAACAGAGATCGCGATCCCCACAGGACAAGGGACATTGAGAAGCATTGCCCTGGAGGTCACACCTCAGCAACACCATGGCAAAGGGGATGGTCCTGATGAGGGAAGTGCAGCTGGTGGCTTTGCCGTTGACCAAAGGGACAAATCACACAGGGAAGTGCAGCTGCTTTGTCCAGTTCACCCAGTGTCCTACCCAGATTGCTGCCCAGTCACCCCAAAAACAGGCACTGTAGGACCAGACATGCCACACCATGTGATGCCATCAACTTTGGGCAATGCAATCTCCTGGCCTGCCCCTGTGTCCTGGCTTTCAGACCAGGCCACCTTCTCAACCTTCTGCAGTGACCTGGATCTGTGCAGCAGAGCAGGACCCGGGTACCCCCATGCTTTCCACATCACCCTCACCCCTCCAACCCTCCAGTTCCTGGCACCACCTTCCCCACACTCGGGTATCCTAATGCAAGCATCAACCCCAAGCTGCCAAGGATCCACACAATGCCATTAAGAGGCTTATTAAAAAGTGATGCTCCAATTTAACACCTATTAGCCAGCACGGTGCCCTTTAGCGGTGCGGGGGAACCTGCAAATGGAAGCCCCGGCTCCCAGCAGAACCCTAAGTGTCTGAGTTTAACTTTATGGCTCCAATTAGAGGAACACTAAAGCAGCACCGGCACTGCGGATTTATTAACACTCATCCCACCCCCAGACCACTGCTGGCCAATGCTGGCTGCAGGCACAGGCGGGTGCTTGGCCAACCGTGCCCGTGCCACAGCAGTGCCCCATGCACCCCAAGGGGAGGTCTGGGGGACATTCTAGGGAAGGGACAGCATCAGACAAAGGGGTATTGGGAGGAGCAGAGGTTGAACCCATCCCTGGTGGTTGCTGCAATTTGAGTTTCCTATTTTGGGGGATCTCACCAGCTGGCAGGACGTTCAGGCAAAGCAGGGAGAAGTCTCTCCAGGTCCCAGCTCTTCCGTCAGTCTGGATGAGCAGGGTGAGGTGCGCTGGGAGAGCGAGAGCAGCCGCCTTCACGCACAATCTGGAGTTGTTTAAAAAGCCTGTTTGTTCCAGGAGGTTTATAGGCTGCCTTTGCCCAATAAAGTAATTTTTTTAGCATCTCACATCACTCTAATTACTTGTCACAATAACAAGAGACAGCTCTCATGTGCTATGCTCCCTGTCCCAGCCAGGGGCTGGCCCAGCCATCTAGAGAGACAGCGAGATGCACGAGTCCATGGGGAGGATGGAGACTTGGTGTCATACATTCCCACTGCTCAGCCCCAGCGTTTGAGGTCATTTCCCCATGCACCTGCTGTTTCCCATTTCCTCATCACAGCTCCCCAAAGCAATAGCCCAAACACCTCAGTGAGGGGCCCCTCTCGCCCGGGTCGTGTTGCTGGTGGGACCCTTTGCCAGCTGTGGGGATGGGAGCAGCATTTTGGCACTGTGCTGCTGCTCCAGGAACGCAAACATCCCCTCCCTGGGACAGAGGGACGTCCCCAGCCCTGAGCCATTAACACGTGCTAAGGAGAGCCAGGACAAGGCAGGACAGCAGGTCCTACACCAGACCCTCCATCGTCCCCCATGCCAAGCACCCAAGGGGCTGCAGTCACCCCATAGCACTGCTGTCCCAAAGGATCAACCCCCCACCAGCCCCTGCATGTCCCACATCGCTGCCTGCACTGGCAAAGCAGGCAGGGCAGCTCCCATCTTGCCATCTCTCCCACCCTTCCTGAGCTTTCACAGCAGCCTGAGCAGGATTTTGTTGCTGCAATTCTCTCTCCATCCCCACTGCTGGCTCATTACCCGGCGTGCCCCCGCCAGCATGTGCTGTCATTTCCCCACCATGAACAATGTCTAACAGCTCTTTTTCCCCTCTTTATTCAGACAAACAAACAAACAAACCCTTCCAGGTCTTCAGAACCAGAGTAAAATTAGTAGCAGGTGAAAGCAGATTTTAATGAGCCCAAACTGTTCCTAATGTAGCCCAGGAACAGCATTTCCTTCCCCTCCCTTTTGCTGTTCTGCGGTTTGAGTGGGTAAAAAGCAAATTAGCATGGGGGACACTTAAGCTATTCCTGAGCAGAGTGCAGGTTGAATGAAGAGCTTGGCCTGTGTACCTGTGTCCCCACTTGTTCCTTGCATGGACCCCCCATCAACCATCCTCTGCAGGCAAATCCAGCCCTTATTCACATGCAAAGTTCCACAGAGTGGGAACTGTTCGGGCTGAACAAATGGAGAAAAACAAAAAAAATCTCATCCCAGTTTAACATGAAATGTTTTGTTTCATTCTTACATTACTTAACTTGGATTTTCAAGCTTTTAAAAGCCAAGGAAGATCAACCGCAAACCCCAAGCCCCCAACATTCAGAAACAAAAAGTCTCCAGTTTGGAGAAAATAATGAATGGCCTGGATGTGGTCACACGTTCTCCAAGAAACGCCACATCTTTGAGCCAAAACAGAGTTTTTTGACTTGAATTCATTAGTACCTTTTGTTCCTCCCACCACCATTTTCTCTGCATTTGTTTACACGAAGAAACCCCCCCTCCCCTTCCCATTCCCCAGCTCTGCTCACATGTTAGAGGAACATTATGGGATATTTATAGCCCAGCTGAGCTTGCTAAATGCCTTCTTCTAGGAAAATAGTTCATCAAACTGTCTATTTTGACTCTTTGTTTAATCTCTTTTGCCCATCTGTTCCCACTGCCGTTGCTGGAAGCCCAGCACCACCTGAGTCCAGATGGGCACAGCTCAGTTTGGGGACATTGTTTAGTGAGGAGCAGCAAGTGTGAACACCAGCCCTACTGCTGGCTTTGCGGACATCCCTTCGGTGTCACTGCACAGCAAAATGCCCTCAGTGCCATTGCACAGCAGAACACCTTTGCTGTCACTCCTCACCTGCAGCTGGGCTGGGCACAGCAGGGAGCTAAACCCAACTGAGCTGAATGCCCCATCAACTGGGACGGCTGAGGCTTTGAGTGGCCATGGGGCAGCTCAGGTGGGAATGAAGGGACTCACAGAGGGGTTTGTCTCATGCCAAGGGAAATCCCAGACACTTAGTGCATCATCTCTCCTCCAGCCAGAACTGCTCCATCTCTACAGGAAGGGAAAGGAACTTTTTAGCTGGCTACACCCATTTACCACACGCTGGACAATGCAGAAATGGAGCCCCCAGCTTGTCACCTGCCAGGAAAGAACAACTCTCAGAACAAGGCGCTTTGCTGCACAGCTCCACTTTCATTGGAAGTCTGAAAACTTGACAAACTTTGAAGAAATACCCTTGTGCTTGCAAGCTGCCAGAGCCAGCTGTACCATTTGCAAAATATGGATGCGGACACCTCTGAGAATCTCACAACAACACAGGAGGAACAGCCTGATGCAGGAAGCCTCTGCTTTTTACCACCATCCATTATTCAGACAATTTTACAAAGGTTTGAGGAGTGCCAACCTCCTCCCTGTCCCCTGCCTGTCCCCAGGGTAGCTCCAAACCACATCTGTGCCAGCACATCTGGCTGGTGCCCCTCAGAGCAAAAGCTTTGCTCACCACCTGAGGACACAGCTCCACAGCATCCCGTTAATCCCCTCACATTCCCACTTACAACTGCATGGCTGAAAGCTCCTCTGCTCCCCTTTCTCTTAACATATAGGAGGGAAATATCTGAGATCACTGTGGTTTTATTGTCAGATTTGGCAGCCTTTTTATATTTGCTTGGATTGAGATATAAATTGAATTTGGTTTTCTCCCGCTGAGTCAGTTATTTGTTAAAGGAATAAGCATGTGTTAATGGATTAGACAGGGGAAAGATTTCACTTCCAGGCGTGTGCACGAGGTGGGATTTGCCATGCCCTGTCCTGCGCTTTCCTGGTGTGGCTTTGCATCACCAATTACTTTGCCAGCTCCTTCCCCTCACTGTCTGGCCACGGCTGAATGTAGGATTTTTTTTCATGGCAGACTTGTGCTCCTTTCCCCAAACTCTGCAATCTTTCAGTGCGGAGGAAATTTAACCAACAATGAAATCATTTTCTAAATCTGCTCCCCACCCATATCCTTCCCCTCCCTCAGTCCCCATCAGTCACTTCACTGGAAGCAGCAGAAAGCATTTCTGGGGCTCCTCAGCCGTGCCTGCAGCAATCTCCCTGCCTGAGGAGCTGTCAGGTTCCCTTTACCCTCCCATCATCCATTTGTGCAGACCAGGAGAGGTACACGATGCCCTCTGCATCCCAGCTGTATCTTTCCCACCTCCCTGCTCACAGCAGGGCTGCACTGGGTCACCACTGGCCAGTGGGGACTGTGGCCAGGGAGAAGGGCAGCACAAGAGGCATTAACCCCCAGATCTGCCCACCAGCTCTGGCATTTCTACACTCTCCACCCCAGCATCGCTGCTTCATCTGGGGTCTGACACCCCTGGGCTTCCTCCAGCACCCCCAGCCCACCTGGGGACAAACTGAGCCCCCCAAATCCCTGAGCACGCTGCAGGCAGCTCTTGCTCCCCAGCATCCCTCCTCCACAGCACCTGTGGGGGGTTTTCATGGAAAACTCAAAATCCTCCTGTCCCTGGCACTTGACAGGGGCTGCGGGTCCTGGCGGCATCCCTGAAGCCACAGCACACTCTGCAGGCACTCGCACCACAGCACCGACCCCAAATGCTCCAATGGGCCCATCCCCCAGCCCCAGCCACTCCGTGTGTCCCCAGGCATGGTGGCACTGGGTTGCAGAGGTGTCTGTGCTCACAGGCACTCAGAGCCAGGGGCACACAGAGGCCACATCCACAGATGCCAGCGGGGAAGCAAAGGCATCAAACAGAACCCCTCACATCATCCTCCCATCTACCCCCACATCTCTACCACCCCACTGCACCCCCCATTTGCAAATGACCAGGCACTCACTGCCTGCAGCTCCCTGGCAGCAGGGTTTGCCCCTTCTGATGCTCAGCCCAGTGGCAGGGCTCCAGCACAGCGATGGCTCCACTAATTGTATCAGCATAAACATGGTTTATAGGGCTGCTGCTGCCGTGTGTCAGCTTTGCTAAATCACCCCGTGCAGCAGCCCCCATACCTTACCAGAGCACCTCTCCTGAGGGTAGAGGTGCTGGGACATCCCCCTCAGCAGCAAACAGCATTCTAGGGAAGCTCACCAAGGGCCATCTGGCAGGGATGGGGCAGGCTGAAGAGCAGTCTCCAGTAAGGAAACATCCACACTGGCCAGAAAGCAGGTCAGCCCCTCTACACCCCTGGAGCAGGTCATTTAAGGAAAAAAAAAATATCTAAAAGCCGCAAGAGAAAAGAAAAGAGCTACACAGATCTATCAAGAGGAGACAAGCAGCACAGACACAGCACAAACACCCTTCCAACTTGGCTGCCTCCTCCTAGAGCTTTTTACACCCTGCTCAGCTCTCCCGGGACATGCCCAGTGCCTGCTTCCAGCCCTTTAGGGCAAACACCCGTTTAAGGAGCTCACATCAAGCTGGATATGGAGCAGCTGTGGCTCCCCACCCACTCCCCAGCCAGCAAAAGCTCTCACATCAGTGGTTCCACCTGCAGAAACCATCTAGCAACACCCTGTCCTATGCCACATGCCCCAGTGCAGGGAAAGAGGCCAGAGCTTGCCAGAAAGCGGCAGCATTTCTGAGCAGAGCTCCTTCAAAATCCCCATCCTTTCCGGCACGATGCTCAGCAGAGGCAGCCGCAGCATTCCCACCTCAGAGGGAAGGAGCCACGACGCAGACGGAGCCTCTGGGCAATGAAGCCCTGCAGCACAGGCTGCCAGGAGCCAGCCAGGATGCTCCTGAAGAGCATCCGCCAAGCCTCAGTAGCATGGATCTGCTGCCGAAGCCCGGGGTGGTGGCAAAGCTCTTGGCTGCTGTTCCCATCAGAGAGGCTAATGGCCAGGAGAACCATTGTGGGCTGGCCCAGTCCCATGGATGGCTGCCGTGGGTTGACTCTTGACCTCTGAAGAGCACCCCCTGCAAAAAAATGTGTGGGTGGTCCCTGGAGACAACGAGGATGACGGGGACCCTGGGGAGCTGGGCATTGGAAAAATCTGGCTCCAGCAAGTCCACACGCAGCCAAGGGGGACGCGTGGGACGCCAGCTCGCTGTCTGCAGGGCCTGAGCTTTCAGAGATCCATGCGTGGGGGTTAACGCTCGCTGTTGGAGGTGGTGGGGTCCCCTGGGCTGCATCCTCCCTGCTGGAGTAGCACACCAGCATCAGCATCCCTCCCCGGGGCTTCCCCCGTGCTGCCTCCCATCCCAGCCTGCATCTCCCAGAGCACCGTGCCCAAAACTGGTCCCAGATGTGGAAAACTGAACAGCTAAAGCAGCACGTCCCAGCCCCCGAGGGATTTTGCTGCTAAAGCTGCCAGGTTGCAGCGGGGCCTCTCAGCTGACCCTGTCCACCCCTCTGCTCAAGCACGTGTGCCTCTCACAGGAATTTAAAATAGAAACAAGAACAGTCTCTTCTCTTTCCTACCTGGTTGGAGAAATAGCTTCATTCATTAATACGGGGGTTAATTTGTTGTGTAGCTGTATGAAAAACTTGCAGAGGGTGGGATAAGTCAGTAAATCAAAGCAAAGAGCCTTAATCTGGGGAGGGTGTCCCCACTGTGACCAGCCACATCCTGCAGGGAGACCCAGCTCTGCCTCCAGCCTCAGCGAGGATTTCCAGGCCAGGTCTGAGGAGCTTCTCTTGGTCTTGGTGGTGAAATGATTGTGTCCCAGTGGAAAAGTTGTTTTTCCAAACAATTTCTGCCCACTTTAGCAGGGCAGCTGGATCTCAAGCAAGATGCTGCTGGCCCCAGACATGGGGGTCTCCCCTTCTCTGCACTGAGATATGGGGCTCCCAGTATCTCCCCAGCACTGGAGAAAGCCAGGGAGGTGACCAGAGGATGGCTCTTTATTCCCATACACTCAAACCCAGTGGCAGTGGAGATGCTGACTCCTGAACATGGATTTCAGTCTTTACCTCCAAGTGCTCTGGGCTTATACACCTAGGGAAACTGCCAGTATCTGCCACCATCCATCTCTCCTGTGCCTCTGTCCCACCTGTAGCAGCAGGACCTTGTCCCTCAGTGCCCAGTCCCCTTGGGCCAGCCAGCAACTGGGCAGGGCATACACTGTCCCAGCAAGCTCCTGCCTGATCCAAAACAATTTGGCAATTGGTGTTTATCCGTAACATTTTAAAAGGCATAAAATGGGTCTTTATGTGGAGTAACTTCCACGCTGCAGAAGACTTCAGCGCTCCCCATCCCCAGGGCAGGGGACAAGGACCCTGTGATGGCAGCCAGGATGCTCATCAGCAGTTATAGCTCTCAGAAATGTCCTTACAGTCCCGGTTTCTGCTGGACCTTGTTAAGGGTGAGCTCTTTGGTGGAGATGAGCAAGGAGGAGGAGAAAGACTGAAAGGCTTCCCAGATATCCCTCCTTGACCCCACGGAGCACTGGCAGATTTCCCAGCAAGGGGAAGGGTCGGTGCTGAGCTGCTGATGGAGCCGGAGCTCAGGGGGCTACCAGGGTCCACCAAGAGGTGCCAGAGGAGCTGAAGGCTTCTCCCCAGCAAGCAAAGGCAAATCCATGGCAAACTTGTCCTTCCTCCCATGTGGCTGCTCTCTGCATCCCGTTTGGGTGTCATTATAGGTAATTCCCTGCTTGACGTCTCATCAGAGGTGGGGGCGGGAGGCACCATTTCAAGAAAAGACAAAAGGGCTCTTTCTTCATCAGCACTAACCTCAGGCAGCTCTCGAGAAAAATTCTGGGCAATTAGCTGAGCATAAGAAGATTTATAATTGAAATCTAGTTTGTAGCACTACAGGCGGCTCCCTCGAAAGGCATTTCTCAGAGACCAAAATATAAAAAAAAAAAAGAAAGGAAGAAAAGAATAGAGAGAGACAGAGGGGGAGAGGGAACTAGTTAAAGAGTTTTAAAATCTCACCAAAAACTCCATTTAGTTTAACATTGCATGATAGCTTTCATAATTCAGAACAAAGTGCAAAGCTCTTTAATGAGGCCATTAATGACCCTTTAATTTACTCCACCAGGGCTGAATTCATAAAACATTTATGTTCCATTTACACAGGATTTTCCTGAGACTCTTCGGGGCAAGTCACTATCACAGAGCAGGTGGGATGAAACACAGGGCTCTTCTTTTCTGTTCCCTCTCTTCTTCACCCTGGCACTGAAGCTCTACATGTGTCTTTTCATTCTGCTGGAGAAGCTGCAGGGACCCAGGAGGGAGAAGAGCCATTCTTGACCCTTCTGCGTGGTAAATAGATGCAGAGAGCTCTCTTGTATTTCTGCTCTAGGAACAATGAAACCCTTTTTAAGATCTAGCTGGGGCATCCACAGCCAGCCTTAAAAAACATTTTTTTTTATTTGAAATCATTACAGCCCAGCTCCAGTTCATTACTCACTTGTCTGCTGGGACAGGTCTTGCTTGTGGCATCAGATTTGCTCCTGGGGCAGCACTGCTGATCTCAGAGCACCTAGGGGAGATATGTCCCACCAGCTTCCCAGGCTGCTTCCCACCCCTTTGGGTGGTGCTGGAGGAAGGAATGGGGGAGGATCAGAGGATGCAGGTCTGTAGGTGGGTGCCGAGACTGGCGATGCTGACTGTTCTATAAGCTGGAGAGGCTGGGCTGGACTGGGAGCTGCTGTTAAGCTGAGCAGAGGTGCACACCAGGCTACCAGTAGAGGTGGTAGCTGAGATTCTCTTGACATCTCAGTATCTCCTGTCCCTACAGCTGTGGGAAGCTCAGAGAGCTGTTGAGGCACACATGGGGCAGCACCCTGTGGTGAGAACAGGGTGGCTCATCACCCTTATTCAGCATCCTTTGAAGGCCACACTGGAGCTGCAGGTGATGGTCCAGTCTGGTTGTCTGTTGACCCAAACTAAGCTATTTTTACCCTCAATGCTTTTTTTTCTGTTACAGACTGCAAGCAAGGAGAGACACAGAAATGTGTAACTCCTTGCATTGGCTGAAACATTTATTTTTTAAAAAAACAAAAACTTTTCCTAGTTTATTCCAAAGATCTCACTCTCATTACTTCAGAAAATGTTCATTTCTAAGCAGCTTCTGTCCCTCTAAGGAGGGTTTCTTGCACCAGCAGACACAATATTCATGGCAAATTCAGGAGGACAGAGGTGCCAGCCCACAATAAACAGTCCCACAAAAGCCTCTGCAGAGAGAGGCAGGGAAGAAGTTCTCAGGCTATCGGCAGAGGGAAAAGTTAGAGCCCATGTCAAGAGTCAACATTTCCAGTATCTATAGTGACGGGAACAGTCCAGGCCTGAAGGTCTGCAGAGCTGGATCTCCCTGCAGCATATGTGTGGTAAGAACACTGGGGACACAGTCTCAGAGGGAGTTTTATTTTCCATATCACTTGCCCTTTCCCCCTCAAAATCAGGCTGGGTTGTCATTCTCATTTCCTCCTTCACCCCTGATTTCGCTGACGCAGGTTGGAAACCTGATGGACCATCGAGGTACTGACACCGCTTGCGTCTGTACGGTTCATGAGTCATCCTCCTCGTTTCACAGCTAAAAGGACTGCTGACGCTGATGCCCTCAGAAAGGGCACATCAGCAGGAGCATCAATACATTTGAAACCATGTCAGCATTCATCAGGAGCAGGTTATGTGCACACTGGTTTGTTATTGTAGGGTGTCTCGTGTACACCCGGGTTCTAGGCACCAGGGTTGTAGGTGTAGGGTCATTTTTTACTTCAGGGGAAGGAATCAGATTGGAAGATTGCTTGACCTACCTGGATCATTCATGCAGAACTGCTTTGCAGTGTAGGGTCAAGTTTGTCAGTCAACTTACATCACAAAAAGAAATTACAGTCAAAAGAAATGGACAAGAAAAAAGTAACAAAACCACCATAGATACATACTCCAATAGAGAGCAAAATATAGACACCATTTTTCAAATATTCCAAGGGTTTTGGAATCTCACATTCAAAAGTGATCTAAGCACTAAAAGCACCGGGACCCTGACAGGACAAATAGGATAACTGGTCCCAGTTCAAGTCCAAAGGGCCCAGTGCCAGCAACACAAGTGATGTTGCAGGAGATCAGTGAACAGGAGGTAGGGAGGGAACCTGCAGCAAGAAGATGAGGCAAAATGAAAGTGGCTGCCCAAGGGACCAGCACACCTGGCAGCAGAAGGCTGCTCACTCTGTTTGCCATAGAGGGATGCTCTCCATCCCGGTGCGGAGGGGGGATGCATCTAGGTGGATGCATCTAGCCTTCATGGACCACAGAGGCAGGAGAAGCCAAACTCCTTGCTGAAATCACCCCCAAAGGAAAATAGAGAAGAGAAGGTGCGAGAGCAAAAGTGCTAAGGGGAGCCCATGGATGGATCTGGCTGCCCCCAGGGCTGGGGTCACTCCTGGGGTGCTGTACTGTACAGTGACGACTGACTGACAGAGAGCAGGGAGAGGAGCCAGGTCTGAGCAGCACATGGACCTCACACTGTCACGCAGAGCTGCCTGCAGACCTGGATGCTCTGGGGGCTCTCACTCCCTTTGGATCCAGCAGCAAACAACTCTGGGAAGTTTTAGGAATAAGTTGCCTTAGCTCAATTGTTGTTTGATTTCCAGAAACATCAACACAGGGATCCCATCCAAACTGGACCCTGGACTGTTTACTGAGCACAGGCTGCCATTTAGTTAGAAACACATGGGCTTTTATTATTACATTTCCCTGGGAAAAAACAATGGCTTAAAGGGGAAAATATTTAGTAAAAAAATCAAAACTTGCACTCACACACGGGGGCTCTGACGTTTCATAACCAGTCCATTCCCTGCTCCTCCATCCTGTTTCCCACTCAGCGCATCCCTGCTTACAAAGATCAACTCTAGGGAAGCCTACAGCCAAGGGCTTGGGTTTGCTTAGGTTCCCCATGCCAACTGTGTGGCCAGACACGTGGCATCAAGACTTGCAGGCTATGAAGTACAGGCAGGCTCTTGAAGCTGCCCACATCTGCAGTGATTTCCTAACATTTCCAGGTAGCTCGCACACCTCCCCGGCTCCGAGAGCCGAGATCTCACAGCTACTGCCCTTGAGGGCAAGCAGTACCCTTCACGGGGATCTTCTTGTACTTTGGCCAAAAGCAGAAATGCACAGTTCCAGCCACACTGAAAGACCCCTGTGCATATATCCATGAGTGACCTGAGCAACTCTGAGCAGCCCAAGACCTCTCTCCACCACTACAACTGAGTGTACAGACACCTGAGGATCCTCACGCATCCACTTTCTGCTGCTTTAAAACCCTCAGTAGAGGGCAGCTAAAACATCTAAAGCCTCAGTTTGGTCACTCTGATGGGCCCCAGGAGGTGAATTAATGTTCACAAGGTGTCTGCCCTACTGCTGGTGTTGATGCTGTCTGAAAATCAAGGTGGTTTCACAGCCAGACCACGAGCTACACATAGGAGAGGATCAGCAGGCCAGTGGGAAAGCCCTGTTTCCCTTAGAACAGCTGCTGGATCTTCTAATCAAGACTATCTGATACACTGATGTCATGCCAGTAATGGTTTAACTCCGTATCAGCCTGATGGCACAATGGGTTTACAAAAGGAGCAGTACATGCAGAAATATGCATTGATGCTCACTAATCCCTCATAAGCCTGTAATCCTGATTCTTTCTATTCTAAATAATAAGTGCAGATCTATTAAGACCCTATCACTAGCTGCATGCTAAATTCCCATCTCCTTGCCTGGAATCTGCTGTGTGCCCTACACATCGTGTCATCAGCCCCTTGTAATGACAATGGTGACAGTGCACACTTGAAAATCCCACACTGGGGTTTCTGCCTCACCTGAGGCAGCACTTGGAAGCAGCCACAGCTTCAGTACCACTTTGTTTCTGGAGGGTCTGAAGATGCCTTCTGGAGGGTATTTCTGCATCAAAAAGAAACACGTTTACTCACAGGCATACATGTAAGCAAGAGGATCCTCCATGTCAGTGTTAGACAGCCTGCTCCAGCCATCCCTGGCAGAGTTTTTCACCCCCTTCTTACCAGCTGTGTCCCAGCGTTGCCAAATCCCAACCTCCTCCAGCATCCCCAGCCACAGACAGCTACTTCCAGGGAGCCTTGGTATCAAACAGCATTTTATAACCATTCCCCAGCCACTGCACACACACAACCTGGAAATAACCCTTCCAGGAGTGACAAAGTAATAGTCACTAATTACACAATTAATTTATTCTTTGGCACCAATTAAAAAAATGAATTTGTGTTACAAAGGAGGAGGAAAAAAAAAATCTAGAGGAGTAATTTTAATGATACAGACAATTCTGTGATTGTATAATTAGTAATTAATTACCTACAGAAACGACAATTCCTTTTCTTTAAAGCTATTCAAGTTTTCTTCTTATTTGTGTTTTGGTTTTTTTTTCTTCTTGCACGTGACTGCCTTCAGGGCACACAAATCATGGGAGTGAATTGCTGTGTGGCCCATCAGTGTGCAACCCCTTATCTGCGGGCAGAGGTGAAACATCCCCACCTCTCACATCCTGATCCCCACGGAGGAGCGACTGCAGACTTCCCTCCCCAGCCTCCCTCCCCCTGGAACAGCCACCCTCTGTACCAAGAGCTGAGCAAGAGTGGGCAGTGGTGCAAATTGTGACTCCAGCCACAAAGAGCTCTGGGACAGAGCTGACAGGCAGAACAGCTACAGCCTGCTGCAGAGGGAGTCAAAGACAGACTGTTAGCCCACTGCTATATATATATTATGCTTATATGTCCTGATGTTAACCAATTTTATATATATTTTAAGTATTCATGTATTCATAGCTATAAAGGCCTTTTCTCTACTTGAGCTAAATTGTATAACTGTGACCTATTGTCCCACAAGGCTTTTTATTCATGTTAAATGGGTACTGAGATTATTGCACTCCTTGGTAGTAGGTGCAAAAGCATTCTGGAGAAGACAGAAGACAGATGGTCCTATTGAGGCTCAGCAAAGAAACTAAAAACATGAGAACCAAGCAGCTCTGCAGCATGGCTGGGTTTGCATCTGACTTTTGGGAGAAGGACAGGGTGTCACCCAACCTTGTCCCCTCCCCAGGGAGTTGCTAACTGTACCCATGGAGTGAGGCACCGGTGCCCCGCAACGCATCACTCACACACTCACATGTCCCCAGCTCTGGTGGCTCCAACTTCCCATGGTGGTCCCAGATAGCCCACCAGTCCCATCTTTGCCCCAACCTGTAAGCCAGGGAGACCAAGCCAGGTTGGCCTCCACAGTGCTGCTGACAACAACCTGGTATCCTCAGGAGCCTCCAATCCCATCACTCTGGCAGCTCCCAGTTAATATTCAAGGGGAAGCATGACTTCCTTGGAAAAAGCTCTTCATGAGCATCCTGGTGAGGAGCTCCTGTACCCTTGTCTCTTCCTGCCCAGCCAGGAGATCACTGCAAAGCATGTTAGTGAGATTGTCAGGTCCCCTTCTCAGATCTTAACCTTTCTCTAAGGCTTGGCTTTGTATTACACAGTCACCCAGGTACAAGCAGTGAGATGTTCCCAGCCTGTCTGTTCATTCCCAGTGCACACCAAGGAAAGCCCCCAGTTCCTCAGAGATGTGTTACCTCCACACTGCTTTGAGAAGAAATCAGGACAAGGCTGGCCTGGGCACTGGTGCCAGGATGCACGGTGGTGATCAGGGATGCTGGTGCTCCCTCACCAGCTCTGGTACTCTGGTTGCTCCAATGCAATCAGGGTGGAAGCAGCAGCGAGCTGGCTGCTGGCTGTTACGCTGGTGCCAGATGGTGGATGAGATTAAAAGAATTTCATTTTCAAATAATCCATAAACCTGGCTGAGCTAATGTCATTTCATATGCATTATCTTGTAATCCCAGGGAAGAGAACGCTTCAGAGCAAAGAGCCTTATTCTCCCTCCCTGCAAGGACTCTAACAAGCTACAGATAATCCCCTTTTTGTTGGAAGGTGCTCACAGGGGACCTACAACACCCAGGGGCTGTGGTTCTGCACTGGTGTGTGAGAAGAGGACAACCAGGCACCCAGTGCCACTGGGACTGTACTGCCCCGAGCTTCAAGGGCATGGGGAGCAGTGCACAGCAG
This sequence comes from Aegotheles bennettii, assembly GCA_013398125.1. Taxonomy (NCBI): domain Eukaryota; kingdom Metazoa; phylum Chordata; class Aves; order Caprimulgiformes; family Aegothelidae; genus Aegotheles; species Aegotheles bennettii. Next base: position 464,044 of record VZRW01011345.1, on the reverse strand, counting down.
GGCACAGGGGCACCTTGAACTCAGACCCCTGGCAAATAAGGGAAGATAAAGGAAGGATTTTGCCACTCCTGCCCCCTAACAGTGCATGGGAGCCCGTGCTGCATCACTAGGGTAAGGGAGGATACATCCCCTCCTCTAGGTAAACCCACTTTTATGCCCACTTTTGGGGATAAACTCCCAAAGCCCAACCCAAGTAAGCTGAAGGCGTTGCTGTGCCACCCCGGGGAGGGGATCAGGCCCACCCTGGTGACCGAGCCCCACAGCCAGCATCTGGCAACTACACTGCCTCTCGCAAGGCAAGGGACAGATGTGGCTGAAACCTGGACACTGCTGCGCTAAACACCTATGATCATTATTTGCCCCCATCACTACCCCAGATGGATGCACCCACTCTGCATCCCCATCCCTCCCTAACCCCTGCACAGCACCCTGGGCAGCCCTCAGCACCCACCCGCCATCCTCAGATGCTGCCTGCCTGCTCCTTGCCTCTTTTTTCTGCCCGAGAGACTTCTTTGAGCCTCTGGTTACTTGTCAAGCCTCCATGGAACAAAGACAACCCTCTGCCAATCGCTGGGATCCTTCAATGTGCCAGGCACCCAGCTCGGGCACAGCGGTTAAAAACTGGTGATCATTACTCCATGCTCCAGGTTCCTACACTGGAACGTGTGAGAGCTGGAGCAGGAGGCGGTTTTAAGCGTGAAAGGGAAGGAAAGCTGCACGGGAGGGATTTCCCAGTCACTGCCTGCCATCTAGTGCCCAGCACCGAGCTGTTCCACAGGCAGCAAGCACCAGCTGCCTCCATCCTCAGGGGAATTGAGCTCTTAAGTTAGAGCCAGCAGGATTTGCTCACCAGGCTCCCGGCGCTGGGGAGTTCCTCTAGCCCCGTGCTCCTCGCTCTGGGCCAGGGAGAGGGTTTTGGAGTCAAATAGCCCAAATCCTGGTGGGACTTGTCGGAGAAGACAGCCCAGGGGCGAGGGGAGGTGATGCTGTGTGCCTGCCCAGGTTGCAGATGTGATGCCCAGCTACAGCAAGCTAACTGAACACGACACATCTTGCTTCACCACACACTGTTACCTTCAAGGTCGTGTCATGGTCATCAGCAGCTCTGATCCAAGGGGTGCACACAGGCATTGTGTGAAGGAGGCCACAGACAGGCTAAACACAGGGAGGCAAATGGAAGTGTGAGGGAAAGGGGTGATGGGAAAGGTTTGTCAGCTGTGCAGGAGACTGAAAACCAACAGAAAATCAGGAAACAAGCAAAAGCAATCAAGAAACTCTGGCTTTGTTGACTGGGATACCCTGGTGCTTGGAGACACTACTGGAGTTTCTCACCCAGTTCAATCCATGAGCAACCATTGCAGTGAAAAAATGGTCCCTGCAAGCCACTTGTAGCCTTTGGGTTAGCACCAACAGCAGGTGATCTGGAGTGGTTCACAGATCTTCAGGCACTTTCGGGGCTGATGCTCTCCATTCAGTAGGGGCATACCTGTGCTCACCTTAGGGGCTGCTCATCTGTCAGCAAGGGCTCTGATACCCACCTACCCACAAAGGCAGGAGAGCAGTCAAGACAGGTACAGTCCTGTTTCCAGGCAGGGGAAATTAAGGGATCCAAAATCCAGGATCTGGGCAAGGCAATGTCTGTCCTGCTCACTGCAGGATAAGGAGGCCAGATAAGGAGCTGCTGGAAGGGCACCTTGTGCTGCACCACATTCCCTCCTCCTGCGCAGGAACTGGACACTGAGCTGTGAGAACTGGTGGAGCAGGAGCGGAAAAGTGGGTCCCCATGGGTGCCACCTCCAGCAGTCACCCGTCCTGCACCCTGGAGTGGGGAACTCACTGCCCCTCCACACAGGGCACCGGTGGGATCAGACACCCTGGATCCCCAGCTGCCTCCTCACCAAGCCCCTTGTCACTTGGCTGCTCTCTCGAGCTCACCCAGCACTCGCAGCCTGTGCCATTTGCTAACACCACGGCTCACAAACGATTGCTGTTTCGCAGAGGGCACGTTGGGTCTGACACAAATGGGCTGCACCAGTCATTTGGAGAAGGCAGGCGGGGCAGGGCAGCAGCTTACAAACACACAGAACCAGATTTACTGATTAGCACATGGCTCCAATTTCCTCCAATGCTTCCAGAAAAGCAATAGGCGACATTAACAAAAGGATTACTCAGAATTCAAAAGCAAATGGGATTTGTGACCCATTATATTAACCCGGGACTGGGGAAAGCTCTACGGAGAGAGAACACTGCCGGCAGGTCACCAAACCAATTATTAAGAGCTCACAGATCACGAAGCTAGATATATACACACATCAAGATAAATTTCTATTTGCCTGCAGAAGCAGGACACTGGCTGAGCTGCCCTCCCAACCCAGTGTGCTTTTTCTATGTGCCCATTAAACCTGGATTATATCTAGTTACTTTCCCCAATAATTCACTTCTCCCACAGGTTTAATGCTGTGGAATAACATTTGGGAGGGTAAAACCTGAAAGGAGAAATATAATGGGCATAATTACTTTGATAGATGAGAGAGAGCAGGAAGCAGGCAGGCAGCACATGGTGGGAGCAGGCCAGCAGCACACACGCTCACCCCTAACATCACTCGACAGCAGCAGCACTGGCCCATGCCTCGTGCCCTGAGGTCCCCAACTTCCCTCTGCCCTGATGCTTGAGAGGCAGAGCAGCTCTTGGACACAAAATAACGGGCCTCCAACATCGGCTCTCACCCTGATCTCCAGCAGAGATCAGCTTAAGCTGCAAATTGTTAGCTGTAAAATCTCTTCCTAAACTCCTGCCTCAGTTAATTATGAGATTGGATGTTCGTGGTAGGCAGGTAAAGGGCTGGCTCCTGCTAGCATACTGTCCTGCTTCTGGAGCAGGCTGCGATGGGTCCTAAAGCCTCGTACACACTGCACAAAGGCTTTATTGCCTTGCTTGGGTTTTGAAGAAGCCTCATTTTCATGTTGCTGAATAATCCTTCATATTCCGATTGAGAAATGGGTCTCCGATCATTGCCTATGAAGTCCTGCCAAAGGATTTTATACCCCCAAAGATCCATTAGGAAAAAGTAGCCTTGACAGCAAAGCTGTATCTAGAACTACCTGAAGGGGCTTCCTGCTGTCAGCATCTTATAACCACCTCACAGATTCCTGGCTTTGCTTTTTGAGAGCTTGGTGTTAAGGATTGGGTACTACCAGCAGAGCTTCTGGGGCAATTTTACCCCAAGTCCAAGTTTTTCAGAAGCTCCCCCTTTTTTTATATTAGTTCTTACCTTCACAAAGATTCACCCAAGTGCTGCCTTCTGCCTGTCCCACTCTGCATCCTTCCAGCTGGTTATGTCAAAACACAGAGATGATTTCACAAGAAAATGGAGGAGAAAGGTATCTTCAAAGCAGAAGGACGAGACCTTATCCACTCACATCACTGGTGACCTCAGAGTTTCCACGCCACATTCTGCTGGGTCTCCAGGCTGCCACAAGCAGAGCACCCCATGCTGATTCTCCTGCAGGCTGCTGGGCACAGCAGGAATGGGCAGCACTCACAGAAACACCAGGAAAACTCCCTCCAAGGAGACAGATCCCTTCCAACAGAAGCACAGGAGCTTGAATAGAACAAAAGTGACTGAGGCTGCTGGAGACACCTTATCCCCCAGGACAGGGAGGGAGCACACAGGCTGCCCCAGCTGGGACAGCCTAACTCCTACCCACCCCTTGTCCTGGCAGGGAGATATGCTGCAGGGTGCTCCCTGCATCGGAGCAGCTGCCCCTGCTCTAACAAGCTCCTGGGTCTATTTGGGAGATGTAACACTCTCCTCTTACAGGTTTTCTGAGAGCAGGAAGAGGTGTAGCCCATGGCTCCAGCAGCCTCTCTTGCATCTGCATGTATTTATCTTCCAAATGTTGAAACCTTTGGTTGCTTGGAGCCAGCCAGGAGGAGCAACAAATAACAGCCTCCTATTATGTGAGAAAGCATGCAGTTCTGAACAGTTCAGTGTTCCTGCTCCACAAAGCACACGAGAGGGGCTCTGCTTGGAGCACACCAATCCCCACAACTCCCACAGACAGGGAGGGATACCAGCTAGGGAACAAACTTCATAGGAGAAGTAGATGAAAGCTGTACCTGTGAAGCTGAAAAGTGGTTTCATTAGAACTTGTTACCTCTCCTTTGCTGGAGGGGAGTACTAGCATCCAACCTGTCACAAAGAAAACCTTCATCTCTCTCTTCTAACGTGGTGGCTTAAGCAATGACTTAGATACAGGAATTTTAGACTGCAGCTGATCCTTCCATTTGTTTCCGCTCCTGGAGGCTTATAGCTAGAGTTGCTGGACTGCATTGCACCAGGGAAAGTTCATCTTGAAGGGGGAAGGATCTGGCTTTTGTGTATCACCCTCGGGTATGGAAGAGTCCTGTGCTGAAAATGTCTTTGAGGAGCAGGAGGTTTTCAGACTGACTGCTCTCCAGCAGTCAGGGGAAGATAACACTCAGAAACTGGCCCCGATCTTACATTGAACTTCTTAGATGAGCCCCACATTGATGCTGTCAAAGCGAGGAGTCATAGGTCCTTTCCAAAACACCTCTGTCCAGTGCACACGCTTCACAGGGAGCTCTTCAATTGATCTGACTGTGCCCTACACTAAAAAGCCACAGCAAACTCGGTGCCTTCCCAGGTACTTGCTTCAGGTTCTGGTAGAGCGATTTTGTGTGATGCCACCTTTGCCAATGTGAGAAAAACCCTCCAGGCTTTGGGTGCAAACACTTGCCAGACTCCCCCAACACCCAGGCTAACACTCACCTGGTTCTCCATCATGGTTGCAAGCAGAATTTCATGCTCAACACAAGTGTAATGCTCCCCCTGCTCTTTGTGCTGGACCGCAGGAGGCACAGAGCAGCTGCAGCAGCTCTCTCCCAGCCACGACTCGACAGGCTGCTTCTGTTCCAGAGAGAGAAAAGCTCTCTCTGAAAAGGTTTTGAGGCTTTGTGCTACTCCTTCAGTAGTTTCCAGCAAAATACATCCCACCAGCCTGTCTGATCAGACTTCTGCAACTCCACAAGAAGTACAGCTATAGATTGCACTGAGTGGAAAGACAGACGGCAGCCACCAAGTTCTCAAAGGAAAATAACAGGCTCAGTGACCCTAGCATGGGATCTCCGAGGGTAGAGGGGAACTGAGCAGATACAAACCATCCTCCCTGTTAGGAAACCTGCATGATATCCTTCTGCCTTGACTCTCACCAAGGCCAGAGCAGGGAGGAATGCACCACACAGAAGAACTGAGCAAAAGCACCTGAGTTACAGGATCTGGGATTGTTTGCAGCAACTGACTGAAGGTTTTTAAATAAAGTCAACTGCAGGGAAAAAAAAAGATGGGGGCACTGTTCCTATGCATGCTGTGAGCAGGAATTTGTGTTTCAGGTGATGAGAAAACAATTTCAGCTTCCATTAAAGACCAAGCTTCTCACACACCTGCTACCTGTAAGAACAAAGGCCTGAGCCAGGGAAAAAAATTTAAAAAAAAAAAAAAAATCAAAAGAGGCTGTTGATTCCAACCTTTCCACTGCTGAAGAGAGCTACACCTCCAGCACAGACAATGCCCAAAGACTTGTAGCTTAAGCAAGAGTAAGAACTGCCTGGGTTTGAAGATCAGCAAGCTTTCAGTACAGCTTTTTCTCTCTTTGTGTGCCTGGTTTTGAGAACAAATAAGTACTGATTAAACAGCTTTTCATATGCTTTCAAAGTTTTGTTCCAGCAACACACATCCTGCCTTTGGTGAGGGAAATGGGGCAGAGACCTTGGCAAAGGGCACGTCCTAAGCCTGTGCCCACAAAGCTCTGCTTGAGGCTCTGTGCTACAGAGCCAGCGACAACCTGAAATAGGGCAGCAGAGAAAAGCCTAATCCTGAGTTGATGGCACGCATGGCCCTTCAGGCTGCTGGGAAGGACTCACCCATCCCCTCTGCAGGAGCTTTCAGACATGGAGAAGGCAACGGTCTCCCCTCTGGCAGTGCTGACCTCAGACAGAAGCCAAAAAAATGGGCAGTTTTTCAGGCATGCATTCTGCTCTGCATTTATTTCCTCTTTGCAAGTGCTTTCTGTTGCAGATTCAGCCTCCTTGCCAGGCCTGCAAGGGTGCTTCAAGAAACCAAGTTTTGTTTTGTTGGTAATTCATGGCAAGCCTGCAGCTCCCAAACTGCCCAGTGTTAGAAAATAGAAGGCTGCTGTGCTACCTCCCCACCCCAATGGCTTGTGGAGTGATTAAGGATAGCTTTAATTTGAGGCCTGCAGCTCAACAGCTCCCAGAGGATTGATAAAATATATATAGCAATCTCGAGTTCTACCTCTGGAGGCCGAGCTCTCTCCCGATGATTAACGACAGCTACTTCCTCCCTCTCTCCCTGCTGCTGAAGAAGGCTGCCTCTCCACAAGGTCCAGCCAGCACTGGGCCCCCACTCTGACTACCAAACAGCAACATTTACAATGAGAAAACAACCCTTCAAGAAACAGAATCAGCTCCAGAGAAGTGAGATAGCACCCTATAAGCCCAGGATAGATCATCTAAGCCTACCTGAGGCAGACCTGGCTGTGCTGGGTTAGCACAGCACAGCAGGAATGGGAGCAGAGGTCTCCCCAGAGCCACCTTTGAGGTTGTTCCCAGGAAGCAGCAACACTAGAGCTGCCTTCCCCACCAGCAAGTATCAGCCTCTCAGCCCAGGGAGCGAGCCGCTGCTCAAATGTTACTCTCCTTCAGTGTCTGTTGCTACAGCTTGAGGCTCAGGAGGAGGGCAGTGTGGGTGGGAAAGCAGAAGAGAAAGAGTTGCTGCCTAGTCCTCATGCATCCACGTCCTCCACAGCCACTGCTTATCATGGACTCCAGGCCAGAGGCAGCTCCAACACAGATTAAACGTCAATAAACTGTGAACATCCCAGCTTCCAGAAATCCACCTTGCCCAGCCTTGTGTTCTGTGTTCTCTGCTCCCACCCGGACACACAAGTAACTCACCAGTGCTGCTCTTATTCAAGAGCAGGTGCCAGAGACAAATATTGGCCATTGCTCAGGAGAAACCACTTGAGCTCTAAACTGCGACAGGAGTCTGGTGAGGAAAGTGAGCCTTCCAGCTACTGCAGCCCTAGGGAAACACACACCAGGGAGAGGAAAAGATCATAACACACATCTCCAGAAGAGGTGGAGGAGGATTCAACAAGAGCAAAGAACTCCCTGAGGGAAGCTTCACTTCCTAGTATAAGTTTTAATATTTATTTAGTACAGGCCCAGTGCAGAGAAATGGGAAATAAGGCAAAGGCAAATTATCCTCCAGAGCCCAAGTTAACATCTCACACACAGAGACCATGCAAAGCAGCAGCTGTGCTCCTCCCTGGAGTCACGCCCCACATCTTCCCCACCTGCTGGAGCACAGCCTGTCGTTTATAAGTCCAGAAGGAACCGATTGACTTTTTTCAGGTATTCCGACTTCAAGTAATCTCCCAGCTCATTCTTTGTGACCCACAGGTAGTCTTCCTTCAGCTCTGCCTGCGACAAATCACTGCTTTGAAGGAAGGCTTTGAAGAAGAATACTTTGGCTCCCACGTTATCCTCAGTTCTGATGGCCCTGGGGAATTTATACTTGTAAATCCCGTATGGCGCATTCCCCAGGATTTTGGCTTGAATGTGTTCTCCTGCAATACCCCAGCAAGGCAGGAGAAAGAAAACAGAAAACAAGATGTAAGAACACAGCAACAGTAACTGCTCTCCTGTAGTAACAGAAAGGACACGTAAGCTACTCTGGTTCAGACTGACTGTTCCCTCTTTCTAGCAGGAATACTGCCAATTACAAGCCTTTTCTCATGAAGAAACAACTTCTCCAGGAGTCCAGTGAGTCCTCTCTGAGTGAGAGAGGGAGGAAAGGGGTATCAAGCTTTGCCAGCCCACAGTGAAAAGCAAGGACACACGGGTTTGCCATCACCCATTGCCACAAAAGCTGCTACAGGATGACAAGAGGGAAAGAGAAGCTGTACACCTGGAGCAAGCCTAGACCTTTCAGGGGATGCCTGGTGATGCTCCAGCATCAGACTGTGAGGGCCAGAGCTGGCACCACAGCTGCTGACAGCCTGAGGCCCCCACTCTCAGTCTGCCAGCCCAGTCAGCCCCCTGCACACTGCAGTCACTCCTCAGTGCTGCACACTTACAGAGCCATTACCTGTCAGTAAGCCCACCCCGCCGACCTCCATCCCCCTGCCAGGAAATGCCTCTTTCCAGCAGATGGGAGGTGATTTCACTACAGCAGATAGCAACCATTCCTCAGGGAGGGCAAGGGAAGAAAAGAACTGGGACACAGAGGAGGGTGGGCCAGGCACAAGGCAAACTACACACCCAGAAACGTAGCCATGGCTCGCTCCGCTGTGCTTCGCAGCGTTTCTCCAGGCTGCCATTCCGCTTGTGGCAGCAGCCACAGCTCCTGGTTACCGACCTTCTGTTTCACCAGAAGCATCAGGTTACTGTCCAGCCTCCTGTCCAGCGACGTTCGATTGTTGTTTTTATCAGCATCTGCGAAAAACCCAACACAAGCTGGAAAGAAGTCTCCTGGCAGCACTGGTCTGATCCCCGTGATTCATCAGCCCTCTCTGTCCCACTCCCTGCCAGCAGCGACACACAAACATGGGTACATGGAACAAGGCAAAAACCTAGACAGAAATGCTCTCCGGTTGCTTTGAAGTCAGTGCAAGATTCAACTGGAACCCCCTGCACTCCGTTTCATTTCCAGGATGAATTTACAGCAAGCAGCCTGGATCTCTAGCTTGACAAAACTCAACAAGTGCACTAGGTGGAGATGGGGAACCAAGGGACCAAACATTCCTCTTGCCTGGAAACAACATCCATTTCCACCATTTCGCTCTGGTAAGGTTGAGCACGCACATCTTTGCAGCATGGGAACACTGATTCCCTTGTCAGCCCATTAATTCCTCGTGTGCTAACAGTGCTGCCACAGAGAAATAAAAAGACAACTCAGCAAATGTCTTCCCTCTGCTGAACTGCACCCAGCGGTGCTTGGCAGACAGTGGGGTGCACTCCCCTCCCCCACCAGCTTCAGCTGTACCTGTGATCCGTGGAGCAGCTTTGAACTGCAGTAGCTTTTGTTCCCACTTGTCCTCCAGGTCCTGAGCCATGATGACTGTTTTGCCGGGTGCTTCATCATCATCATACAGGCTTTCCTTCCTCCTCCTGAGCTGCTCCTCCTCCTCCAGCTTGCGGATCTCGTGATCCGAATAGTGGCTTTTCTCCAGCTCTATCTAGAAGGGCAACGCAGAGGATTTTTCAGGCACTGGTGCTACGGACTGGACTTGGCATGCAGAGTTGAATTATTTCTACCTCAAAAGACAGTGGGAATTCATAGAATCGTCGAGGTTGGAAGAGACCTTCCAGATCACCCAGTCCAACCCCCACCTCCATCCCCACTCACCCAGCGCCACATCCCGATGCCTCTTGAGCACCTCCAGGGACGGTGATCCCACCACCTCTCTGGACAGCCCATTCCCACACCCAATCACCCTCACAGGGACGGAATTTTCCCTGATGTCCAATCTGACCCTCCCCTGCTGAGATTTACAGCCGTTTCCTCTTGCCCACTTCCCTGAGCTTGAGCAGGACATCCCTGCGCCCAGTGAGAGCCCTTGGGCCACCACCGGCACCGGGGGAGACCCCGGGAGCACAGCCAGGACCCTCGGCCGCCGGTGAACGGCACATGAAGCGATTCTGGGTGCCCCCAGAGTGGCTGTGGGGGCATCACCCCCTCCCAGCCCCTGACTGCCGCCCCCTCAGACGGTGCCCGGCCCAGCCACCCCCCTGCCCGCAGGCCCTTAGCGCCCCCCCTACCTGCCCCATGAGGGCCGCNCGCCATCTCCGCCTCCTCCTTCTGGAGGAGCTGGGTGATGCGGGGCAGCCGCAGCAGGCACATGGCCCCGAAAAGCCGCCAGGGCCGAGGCGCGGCAGCCGTACAGAGCCCCCGGCCCCAGCGCACCGCTCGCTGCATGGGCGCCGCCATGACACCGCGCAGCCCACAGTGCACCGCGCTGCGCGCCGCCATCTTTCCTCCGCGCTCCCGTCGTGCCTTGCGGCGGCTGCACCGGGCGCGCGGGCGGGAGGCGCCATGAGCGCGGCG